>CM023453.1:81081687-81221687 GCA_013339765.2 Haemaphysalis longicornis
GATGAAAGGAGCGGAGGAATTTTTTTTTCGGGGAACACAAACACGTACAACATTTAAAACGTAGTTTTCTAGGATCTAATTAGGGCTGGTGAAAAATCGGTACCCGAAAAGACTCTCTATTGAAGGGCTCCTCATACTTCTTTGGAAGGCTAAGAGATATTGCGGAAAAACAGGGCAAGTAACGCAGTTAAAGTGCCCACAACCGCCCATAAAGAACCTCGTGGTGACGTTATGGTACTTTGCTCCTGAGAACCTGGAGAAATGGTAATTATAATGATATTTGCTTTTAATTAGTTTAATTACTATCGGGTGAAAGTGGAATATGCGCGAATTTGTGGACGAAAAAAACGAGACCCAAGCAGACGCATGAGCCCAAAGTTTCCGTATACTAATGGACAAAACAAATTATCCCTCCGCGTAGGTTGTCATTTAGACCAACTCACAGAAGTCCAAACACCCATGTAGACCTTCAACTGTAGAATATGCAATGACTCTCCCATGTGGGTATGCCTGTACCGGCAGAAATCACTAATACGCGTGATTAAAACAGGATTTACGAGCTGCCGCTGTTGCCAAGGCGTCGCACTCATGAGTCCAAAGCCTCTTTGCGGTGCATGGCATGCGTCGCAATAAACAAGAGGGCGGATTTTTAGTCCACTTCAGTCACTCAAAGGAGCACACGGTTGCGGCCACAGCACCGGGAGAGAACTGTTCAGTCACCCAACGTGATGAGCGAGATACCAGAGCAGCATAAGGAATTCAGGTGCCAATAAGGCTTCATGTTATCATGTGAAGCGGCGTGAAAATTACTGCTTAATTAGTTCTGAACGCTTCTTTCACTTTCGTCCGCATCTCGCTGCAATGGGACTTTGTGAACAGGCCATCAGCATCTGACGACTGATCATCTCACTGTTACTGGGCGATCCCCGTGTGGATTTGTTGGTTGAGCTATATATATACTTAAAATTCGATTATCTCCATTATCTTTAACGTTGAGCTCAACAACGTGTGATGAAACGCAAGCGCACTGCATTCCAAACTGTTATAACCGGTTGGCGACGTTAAAACACATAGGATAAGGTTAGAATCAATGTCAGGATGTCACGAACGGCACTGCGAGAAAGTTGCATACCCCCTCTGACATCCACATGGCGTGTTCCAGTTAATACAAATATCAATCGGCCCATATCTCCTTTCAGAGCCAATTTTGACGTTAGTGTTGTCCTAACCAGGTTCGGTGCCCTTTGGAGTTTCTGATAGACGCAGTCGAGGGAAATTTGGCCTACCGCTGCAAGCAGCCAAGCGAGTTTTCTACAGCTTATTGGAACATGAATCAGGCTATCCGCTTTTCGACCCTATAGAATACATACACGAAGGACGCTCACACAATTATAGCAGCGTCAATTGAGCAAATGCCGGAAACAAATCGCCTGCCTCAATCACGTCACAAACTGCCAACGTTGCGGGATGCGACGCCACAAGGCCGCGAGTTATGTGACTCGCTGACTGCAACCAGCATCCGTGTTATCAGGGTTAAACAGAGCTGCCTTCCATTGTATGCATGGTGCCTACAAAGACGCAAGAAAGATTCCAAAATGTTGAACACCGTTGTGTAACAAAATAGCAATTGCGCTTCACACTGACAGTTATGGTTCGCTGTAAGGTTTCGCTTCACACTGCAATCTCTACACATGGAGTTGGTCAAACACCAACTAGCTCATTTTCGAGGTTTCTAGAACGTAACTGATGTAGCTGAGCACTGTGCTGCAAGTGTAACAAGATGGGATACGGGGAGACCGGTGGCCGATGTCCCCGGGTACAAGTTCCGCGCACGCTTCTAGGTGGGCCAAAAGAGGGAGAGATGGAGAGAAAAAATTTATGAAACTGTGCTTGTCTCTGGCGTGAGAAGTTGGTGGTCGTCGTTATCAGTGCAACGACAACCGAGGCGGCCCTTCGGATCAGGTAGGTCTGTACTTCCCTGTCATGGGATGCCAGTGCGTCTGTCCACTGCTCAGCTATGGTGATTCGTTGATAGGGATTTTGGGGGCAAGCCCCCAGAATGAGGAATAGAGTGGCTTGAGCTGTGCAGAAGGTGGCACAACGAGTTCCGCTGCTCCCGTGGCATCGCGCCGGGCACCTTACCTAAAGAGAATTGCACGGCGGGTGCATTCCTTCCGAGAGAGCGGGCGTAACCTCGTTCTCTCAAAGACAGATTAAGAAGTTCTGCATCATTATTTAGTTTGGTATCTGATTGCGAGGAGTTAAGAGGAGAATCGAAAAATGCCACAGTAGATGTCGTCTCTGGCAGCAGGGTACACCATGTTTCAGACGGTGACAGACAAGATGTAGTCTCTACTACGCTGGACTCACATTTGTTTAGAAGCTGTTTACCGGGCACGAGATCGATTTCCGGCCCCGGCGGTTGCGTTTCTGATGGAGGCGAAAACCAAAAACGCCCGTGCCTAGGACATTACGGCGCACGTTAAAGATCCTCAGGAGGTCAAAAAAACAATCCGGAGCCCTCTACAACGGCATGCCTCGTCCTCTGCGCTGCGTCGGCGTGTTAAACCGTACAGTCAATCAGATGCTGGTTACCAAATTTATAGCCGCACGGGTGACAGCCTGAATTCCCAACAAGCCAGAGAACAGGCTGCGTTTAGGTTATGGGTTCTCAACCATCAATGTCGTCAATGAAGTGATAGAAAAACACGCTCAGGATATTACACCGTTTACACGGCATTTATAGACTATGAGAAAGGGTTTGATTGCGCCCTCACCGCAGCCGTACTAGAAGCAAAATTGACCACATCTTTCCGCGGGGGGAAACCATGGGGTGATGCGACGCATCTGGGTGGTGCTTGTTACGGTTGCGCCGACCATCGCGGTAGCAGACCTCTTAGTCTCCATTCAAATCATCCGTGGTCATCGGATGTCATCGGAGCGGCGGCGGTGGAGCGACGGAGCAGAGCGGCGCAGTTATCGCGTTTATATGTACCGCGCGTTAATGGTGAGGGGAATGAGATAGAGTAGCGCATGCGCATGTGTTAACCGAGCGCTAACGCGTGCTGACGCGCGGCTGGCCTGGCGAGGTGAGCGAGCGCTAACGCAAGATGGCGCTGCGGTGAGAGCGCGTTAACCAGTGCAGCTGGCGTGGCGAGGAAAATGGGAGAGAGGCCGTGCGGACTACGGATTGGATGGAGGACAAGGCGAGTCAAAGAGATGCGTCGCATCTAATAAAGACGAGGGCACAGACAGACCTACAAAAGACTTTAGAAGACAATTATAAGAAATGCACGGGCAGGATACACTTCACAAGCAAAGGGATAAAGTCCCGATCTGAAGGGGAGCAAGACATGGAGATTCCATCTCACGAAGACTGGTCAGGGCATGTCCGGAGGGTTGTACTCAGGAAGCTTGTTTGGCAAACACAGGATTAACGACAAACGGAGAAGACTTGGGTCATTTCCTGTTTGCAGAAGGCGTAGGTTTGCTGAGTGAGATTTCAGAAGACCAGCCAGCAATGTTGAGGAAATGCATCAGAAACACGGCGCGGGGTTAAAAAATAAAAATAAATCTAAAGTAATGAGTAATAAGCGTGTCGAAAGCTGCTTGTTCAACTGTGAAATCCACACGCTAGAAGAAGTAAAAGAATGTGACTACCTCGGACAGATGGTTAGTGTTCACCCCACCCCGAAGAGAGAAATCCGGCACAGAAAAGGTGCTGCCTAGGGAGCACTCGGGAAGCCCTCCCAAATAATACAAAGTAAGCTATTTTTATCACTCCAAAAAAAAATATACAACCAGTGCATACTCCCGCTGGTGACATAGGGACTTGAAATTTGGCGCCTTACTAAAGGTTGAGTGAGCTGCAGCTGATGAAAGCAAATTTACATTGGCTCAACAGGCCTTGGAACGAATAATGATAGGAGAAACCCTTAGAGACAGGAAACGAGCTTCCTGTTCAGGGAACAAACTCGAGTTGAAGATATTTTGCAAATAAAGAAAAAGAACGAACTTGGGCTGGCCTTGCGGTTGAGATAATCCGACAACCGGTGACAATTAGGTAAAGTATGTGATTGATTGATTGAATGATTATATAAATTTGGATTTATTAGTTTGATTGATTGAAATATTGATTGATCATGGGGTTTAACGCGCCGACGCTACATAGACGATTATTAAGCGCACCAAAGTGGAGGGCTCCAGATTAATTTTGACCACCTTGAGATCTTCAGCGTGCGCCGAAATCTCAAACACACGGGCGTTTTTTGCTTTTCGCCTTCATCAGAAAAGCGCCGCCGCGGCTGGGAATGGAACACGCGTCCGTGGGCTCAGCAGCACAACGCCTTAACCGCCCCAGACACCTTCACGAGTAGGGTAACACAGAAGATACCACAAGACGGCACTGAAAGAAGCGGAAGACCAATAACACAATGGGGGATGAAGTAGGAAAATGTAGTGGCCAATAGTGGACTCAAGCGTCACAAGACAGTTGCGGTGGGAAGTCAGTGGGAGAAGCATTGGCCGTCAGTGAGTCTGAGTGAGCAGCAGTGTATGATGATGAGGAGAAGTCGTCAGTTTTCGGGTAGTTCTGAACGCTTGGAAATGGTTGAACACGTTAGCACTGATGGTCATGGGTTGGCGCATTAGCCATGACTCATGCGGTGCCTCGACGTCTAGGACTATGTATTTTAGCTGTAATTCCGAGTACGCTCACCTTGTCCTCTAGACAGTGTGTTGGGCGGACGCAACGAAGGAATGATATCACATAAATTTATGTTGAGTAAGCGCAGCGGCAGTCCTTTCAGGATTATGTAAGTAGTGGTAGTGTCATTTTATTAAATATAGGGTTCAGAGTAGGGATTTGGCCGGAAACACAAACGGGCCCCGCGGCGTGCAGTGCTCTGGCCATGACTGTTTCAAGGGTTGTCAGGTCAGAGCTCCCTAGACCCTGCTTCAGTGAAAGACGGAGGGGTTACGGGGAAAGGAGTCAGGCGGACAGTAGCATAAGGGGTGGATGAGTGTGTCCTGTTCGTCCACGATGGCTGAGCGTGGACGTGAGTACCATCACAGTCGGAACAACACAAGAAACAAAGAGCTCGTTGCTTGTTGCAGGAAAAAAAAGTGACAAAAAAGCTTTTTTGGAGTGTAGGTGTAGTATCCCAGGTAAGTTTCTGTGTTGTGCGGTAGAAATCATGCCAGTCGTGATGTCCGGAGTAAATGCGTGTAGGCAAAATTACATTTATCAACACCAGTGGGTTTGTCTAAAAACGCTATTTGTATTGAAACTGGTGTTTGTGAACGTAGAGTGGAGCCGGGTGTGTGAGCCAGCGCTTGTTTATAAATAGTGATGCGACCTGAAAAGCAGCATCTTTAGGGAGGAAAACATAAGTGTAGCGAGGAGTTATAAGATGTGGCGCCCAAGATATCTTTTATTTAGCAAATGGTTCTATTATTATGGTGGAACACTAGCACATTTCACTGAAATGTTAACTGTTTCATGAAAATTAGCCTATTGAAGAAGCAGCCAGCTTTTCTGAGTGACATCTCTCGTCTGCACAGGAACCGCACACAAAGAAAAAAATAACTTATAACACACCCCTGGTAAACTGGGGAAACACCAAGTCAGCAAGTCTGACCTGGACTACAGTGTGTTGCGCAGTGGAGGACGGAGCGGAGTAAGTACTAATTTTTGAGTGATCGTCCTTGTAAAAGCAGTGCGGAGTTGCGACAGCAAATTAACAGATGAACTAAGAGCTCTGCTGAGGCATGCCTCTAATAACAAGTTTGGGCAAAGAACCGGCCGGAACAGCGTTCTCACGCAGTGGGTTGTAATCCCCTAATCCCGGCTTGACTTCTCACATTTTCATGGAATCGCGGATTGCTTA
This sequence comes from Haemaphysalis longicornis, assembly GCA_013339765.2. Taxonomy (NCBI): domain Eukaryota; kingdom Metazoa; phylum Arthropoda; class Arachnida; order Ixodida; family Ixodidae; genus Haemaphysalis; species Haemaphysalis longicornis. The sequence continues at coordinate 81,087,576 of CM023453.1, forward strand.
ATGCGACACTTGAACGTGAGAAATGCCGTTTTCACTATGCTTTCGTTATCATTTATTTCGATCGTTTTATTATATTCTGGAGGCTTCGACCGGGTTTCAGCGGGTACGCCCAGATACCTGCATTTCTCGGGGACAAAAGTGATAAGGCAGGTGCAACCCCAGGGAACACTTCGCCAAGCACGCGAGTGATATTTGAGCGATCACCCCAGCAACATCATTGGTACAACATACAAGTCAAACAGGTATAGCCATGCCCATGTGAAAGCTTTCTAAGGCTCAGCAGTCCACTTTGCCATTTCGAATGGTCAGTTGCTGATTGACGGCCATCGATGCCAGAGCGGAGCCCTGCTAGAGATTCACTGGTTCATTTAAAGAGGGGAGGCAGTTTATCCTAACCATGGGCATGTCTGCTGGCAGATGAGCGCACGATTCTTGTATTGTGCCTAAAAAGTTACTCCGTGTTGTAAATAACAACATTGTCGTGTTCATTATAATTACAAGTAGAAGGGTCGAATGATTACCTTTGCCATAGATTAGAACAAACACCGATTAATTAAGTCTTTATTTGTCGCACTGAAATAGATAACACTTGTATTTATTACTGCAATGAGAATTCTGCCTGTGATGGAGCCTATTTGATTATTGACACGTCTCTTGCACATTGTGTGGCATTACTTAAGACATTGGTGCGAAACGTGCATATCACATGCGACGTCATGCACACAAGTTGGCGTGAGCGTCTCCACCGCTGCATTGATGGTACGGTCAATGGAGGCCGGATTTTCAGGCAATCAAAAAGTGCGTTTTATGCGCCAAAATAAGCAGCAAAACAACGTTTTGGGCGTTTAAAATCGTAAATATACACACTACAAATTTTTACACGAAAATTAAAGTTTCAAACAAAGACGTCCGCGACCTGTATCTACGAAAGGAAAAACAAAAATGTTATGTTGGCACAAAGGCGCCGGAAGTTGAACATAGGCGTTCAATTGTACCATAAAACTACGAAACTAACGGCGATCCACTGGCCTTATTGGGCAAGTGCACTGCTCCCATTCATATTCAATGGCTACTGTTGCTTGCTCGAGCGTCGCTTGCCGAGAAACACGCATGAACGAAAATACTTGGGATCTGGCAGTACTCCTTAGCTTCGAAGAGTGCTTCTTCATGTCTGCCTTACACAATCTAATTACGACATGACGAATACATACATAGATAATAAACGCAAGATAGATGGCGATTTATCAAGAACGTGGCATGCTGTTTCATAAACATCGTGAGGAAAATATCTGGCAATTTTCTCATATCTCGTAATATCTGATAATTCTCATATCTGATAATTTGGATGATATCATATCGAACGATATTATCCAAATTCTTCGGTGAAGACATCGAATCGCTGGGATATTCAGTTCCACATATCAGACCAGCAATTTGTTTAAACGTGTTTGCAAGTAGAACACATTCGTGATGGTACAGCATGTTTTAGAGCCTCATTGGCAGTGCGACTTTTAAGCTGTAAGGAAATCCATTTGGGTAGTGATGAATTGCCGTTCGTTCTTCAATATAGGAATTTTCTGCTAACGAAGACGTTCACTGCTCAACCGTTGCTTTTAAATAGAGGTGGATTTGAGTATGTTTCTAGAAACGAGGGTACGACTGAAAAGTTTGAAGAAATCTGTCTGGAAAGTACACTAAAAATGTTCTATGAATGACTGCAGAAAATAGTGGAAACAACAAAAAGCTACTACAGTGGAACCCCGAAAATACGACTTTCAAGGGACCGTGAGAAAGCGTCGTATGACCGGGGTGTCGTACTACCTGGGTGCGGGTAAATGACGCCATAGTGGACGGTCTCACGTGGTACGTGGGCTAAGGCCGTAGTTAAATTACTATATTGAGCGCGTTCGCGCAAGATTTGCGAACTTTTACCTGAAATCCAAAGATTAAATAAGCAATCCCTATTTTGTACCCCCTTCGCCCCCATGGCGCCCGAGCAAGCCCGCCAGGCAAGCGCGGCGTGCTGCGCGACACCCGTGCTGTCCGGCGCTATTTATAGCCCGCCTGCCCCGCGCCTTGCGCTCGCGTGATAAGGCCGACGTGGTCGACCAAATTGAGAGGGGAAAAGGCGAGTCTGAAACTGCCAAGCCCAAGCGAAACGAACGATGGTACAAGGTGGAGATAAAAAAAACGGCACTTCGTACATGGTGGAGACACCCTTTTACCTGTCCCTTCCCGTCGCTATTGGGTCAAAGTGCTCAACACATGGCTGTTTTCGCTTCCCACAAGACCCAACAAGACGAAATAGATGAGATGATTAAAATTTGAGAGTAAACTGTGTTGCGGCGAAAATTCTAGCGCGGTCTTGGTACAGTGATTTGCTGCGGCGGCCAGCGAGTTATCAAACATGGCAGTGGGGACGGGTACGTGCCTCCACCCTTCCGGCGGACTCGCGTAAATACAGGCACTCTAGCAAAGAAAGGAGCGGAGTGACAACGCGGCATTGAAAGACAGTGATAAGCAGAGAGCAGAGATAGAGAGGGAGAGAGCGTCGCGAAAGGAAGAAACTTTGATCCAGCGGGCGGGAAAAGCGGCCGTTCAGTCATCGGCAAGGGGTTGCGTAATATGTGGTTTCGCGTTCGTCGGCGGCTCGACGGGAGCTTCACAATTTCACAATCCGCCTGCCACCTGAACTTCGACTTTTCGCGGTTGGCGCGCTGGCATAGCGCTGCCGCGAAGGGCCGTCGCAGGTTAACGCCCGCTGACGAGTACCCGCCGGCTGGCTTACGTGTATTCAGCAGTGGTCTAAACCGCGTGCATGCCTTTGCACAGCAAGCAGCGTCAAACGGGCGTTAAGAATAAAGAAAGTCGGGACAAGGCGGTGACGCGGTTTAAAATATGAAAAAAAACGCCCGTTTATCCGCGCCAGGGTCCGTCGTAAAAATCGGACGGGGTGCAGCCGCGCGTCATATCATCGGTGTTTTCAATGCGTTGTTTCAATGAGTTTGCCCGGACAGCGGTGGTTCATCGTAAGAAGCGGGGCGTATTAAATCTGGGAGGCGTATCAGAGGGGTTCCAACGTACAACAGTGTTTTTGTTTTCTACACGTGGGGGTTTGCTACTCAGACCAATCTTAACATACATATCCCAGAAAGTGGAGGGAAAAATAGCCCCGCCAGTAGCGGACTGGTCATGCACCAAACGCGTATTCTGGGGGTCGTGGGTTCGGATTCCACCCGGCGGGCAGTTTTTCTCCACTTTTTTCTGTTTTGCCAAATTCTTTATCTGTTTCTATGACGTACCACATTCTCCCTTTTGCTTTCTGAGGTCATCTTGACTGCCAACCCTTATTTCTGTCTTAATTCAAGGAGCCCCTTATTTCCTATTCTGATTCGCTACATGCACAGCGAGGGCCTCTGTTCTGGCAGTCTTGGTGCCATAGGTAGCTGAGAGGGTTCAACGCTGGTCGACCACTCTCGAAAAGTCGTAGACACTCGAGTCACGGTCCGGGGTTAAAAAGAAGGTCCCCTTCACACCGAGTAGTCCGAGTGGGGCTGGCTACCAACCCCAAGCGCAGGAAACCAAACAACCTTAACATAAATACCCCAGAAAGTGGAGGGAAAAATAGCCCCGTCGGTAGCCCAGTGTAATCGCACCAGACGCGTATTCCGAAAGTCGTGGGTTCGGATCCCACCCGCCAGGCATTTTTTCTCCACTTGCTGTCTTTCCAAATTTGTTATCTAATTTTATGACCTAACACATTCTCCCATTGCTATCCGACGTTTTCTTGACTGCCAACCCTTATCTCTCTGTTAATTCAACGAGCGCCTCATTTCCTGTTCTGATTTGCTATATATATATATGTGTGTGTGATGATGTCAGGGTTCGGGTGTTAATGAACTACAAGACAATGCCCACTGGACGGGCCAACACGTCGTTCCAGAAAACGGAAGAACAACATTAATGAACAGACAGACAGCGGACTTAAAAACGAGCCATAAACTAAGGACTAAGGTCCTACTTGCGCTATTCCTACCAGCAACCACAGTTACCAGCTAGGCAAATGAACCAAATATACCCAGGAGCTCACAGTTTATGCTGCATGGTCAGGCGCCGAGTCTCGGGGTCAAGCATCGACTTCCTAGAAATGACGAGAACCGAAGGCGATGTCGTCGCAGGCGTGGTAGACGTATGTGGTGCACTGGTGCAGTATCACCGCTGCCTTGATGGGCCGAGAAGTATACGACCGAACACCGTGGCAGGAACGAGACACCAATGAGGTCGCCGACTCCAAAGAGGCCGCACAAGCCGCGGCTCCCCGGCGCAAGGCACGGGGCCTCGATTTGTGGGAAGAGCAGGTGGACCACCCGACGACGTGGTGGCACTCGCAGGAAGGAACGATGGCAAGGCTACCCGGCGCAAAGCTCAAGTGCCTGAAGATGGACGGGTGTCCAGCCCTACGGCACGGGCTCCGCAGTGCTGACAGAGCTGGCGACGTTCTAGCGCTGCTGCATGGTCGTCGCCATCGTGTGGATATCGCCTTCCTGTAGGGCACCCGTACTCCAGCCGTTCTTGCGTTCCGTCCTCAGACGTCTTCGTCTTCTTGGACGCACTACTGGCACGCTGTGCCCTTCTGGCACATACCCGCGTGCGGGTGATTGACCTTGTTTTTCCACTTGTTGATTGTCAACTTCTCCTGGTATGATCACACTACCCCAGGCTTTAGAAAGGTTTTGGGGCGAAGCGGCAGAAACTTCCGAAAAAATGGTACCAGGAGAGTAAGTCCTAGAGCACAACCAACCAAGTTCCTAAAAAGTTCCTTAAAGTACTGGTCTAGATCGGTAGTAATGTCCCTAAATGGTAACGAAACTTCAGTTCACCTACTGCTAAGCACAGTTCAGCCTTTGTTCCACCAAAATAGCATATCCACCGCAATGACTCTAAATACCATCATTTTTTTGGACTAGCCACGATTCCTCAAGTACCCCATTGACCAACTGTGTAACCTTACACCTTTCCGCAGTCAAACTGAACGTTTTATTCTAGTATTAATACCCTTTTTTTTTTCAAGCTGGTTATTTCACTGTTTTCTCTTTCGCCTATATTTCCAACAATGTTGTCCATGAAAATTGATGGCGTGCTGACCGCTGCGATGACAATTTTCTGTGTGCTTGCAGGTATTTCCTGCTCAGTTAACTAGCTTCAATGAAATGTTGAGGCTGACAGTTTTGTTCAGTGCTTTGCGCCCCTGAACGAGAACGTCTAATTGCACAGGTGGATAATTTCCGAGACTCAGCGGTAAAGCTTCCTTGCCTTTGCATCATCGAAAGGTTATTCCTTGCGGAGCTTATCTCGCGCAATTTTCTGATCTTAGCTTTGCGTTTTAGACGCTTTGGTCTCAAAAGCAGTGAACGAAAGTCCTCGACCAGTTTCCTTCTTTTGGAAATTGCCTCTATTGAGTCCCCTTTAAACATTAGGTGCTCTCCTTTGGTTTTTACAGAGGGAAGCTGTTTCCTTTTTCGGATTTTACGCTTGCGAGGATTAACGAGAACCATTCGAACCAAAGGCACCGTTTCGTGGTCATTGGATTCAGTTATTGATTCGACGACATCGCGAGAAGACAAATCAACATTGTTGCTGGCTGCACCCTCGACGACGCCTTCGCGTTCTGGGGTGCCCGGTGGCCGTAGAGTAGCGGTCGGGTCTTTGGCGCCGCTGCCTTGACTGGCACGAACGGTAGATCCACCATGGAGTGTGGCGGCCCCGATAATTTGGCGCGAGTAAAAGCTCCCCGGCGCATAGCACAGTGCCTCGATTTGTGGGAAGAGTAGGTGGTCCGCCCGACGAGACGTGGCGGCCCCCGCAGGAAGGAACAATGCCCAGGCTACCCGGCGCAAAGCTGGGGTGCCTGGAGATGGACGGGTGTCCGCCCCTACGACGCGGCCCCGCTGTGCCGGTGGAGCTGGCGACGTCCCAGCGCTGCTGCATAGTCGTCGCCGTCGGGTGGATGTCACCTTTCTTTAGGGCCCCCGAACTCCAGTCGGTCTTGCGTTCCGTCTTCAACGTTTTCCTCTTCTTGCACGCCCTTCTGGCACGCTCTTCTCTTCTGGCACATACTCGCGTGCGGATGAATATCGCGCTTTTCCGTTAATGTCTTCACCTTCTTGTTTACTCATCACCGGTACCTGACATCTGACTACAGTATCAGGAACTAATCGCTGCTGGCAAACAGCGGCTTGAAGGATGCTGAACTTCGCGCATGGGTGGAGGTCGAGCGCTCAAAGCTTGATGCCCAGCGAAAGGTTGAAAGGGCAGCACTTAAGGCAAAGCAAGAACGACAGCTGAGCTTGAAGCTGAGCGGGAAGAACTACTGTGACAGAGAAGAGCTCGTGCGGCAAGCCCGGCCATAACAAATTGTGCTGTAAATTCCACTGAGAATTTCGTAGGACGCACCAAAGACACACCAGTGATACTAAACTCAAAACGTCTAGTAGCTTTAGCGGAGCTGAATACACAGGATGACTCTTTGCCTCTTGTGCCTACTATACTTCGAGAACCGCTAGCTAAGCAGGACACGCTGCTCACGCCGGTTTTATTTGTAAGTGCAGCAGCTGAGGATGCAGACACCAAGCAACTAGACTTGTCTCCTTATGACGTGGTCAAAGAATCACCAATGCTATGGGATGACAACAGAACGGTCTCTTTGGTTCGGCCCAATATATTCAAACCTTGCAAGCGGAAAATCCTGCAAAGGAAAACGATTTGCTTTGTCACAACCAAAGAAAAGCACCCAGTTCACAAGACAAACCCTTTCGGGGGAAAACAGGTCCAGGACATCTGTTCGCTGGATTTCAAGAGACTGAAGTGCCTCAAAAGCACAGCTAGGATTCCAAAAATCCGCGAGATCAGCTCCGCAGAGAATCACGATAAGCAGATCCGATGACAGAGAAGCGCAACCGCCAGCCTGCAGAAATTCTTCAGCTGGGCAATTAACATTCTCGTTCATGTGCAACAAGCACTGACAGAGAAGTAAAAGAAAGTGATGTGTTCCCCAAAGATTCGTTGAAACCAGTTAACCGCGCAGAAAATATCGGCCAGTACAAAGTTAATTGTTGTCGAAAGGGTGGTCATGGTATGAATTTTCAGGGACAGCAATGCTGGAAGTAAAGGAGAAAGGCAAACTACCCAGAGACCTTCAGGGGAAAAAAATGATATGCGACAGGAACGACACCATTAGTGGTACTGCGGACACAGTTTGATTACTCATGCTGTCGGTTAGCTAGGTAATTTCACCCATCTGTGCAGTGGAAAAAAAGTGTTCATACTTCGAGCCAACCCGTGAGGGAGCGTCATGTAAGTAGGGGCACCTGTTGCAATGTTGCTCCTTGTACGTACTGTGCGGTGCGTTGGCTGGATGGGAACTGCGCTTTCTGTTACAATTTGAGGACATTTTCTCCACGCTTTCGTGTAGAAATGGACTTTTGTGACGAACTTGAATGTGGGGGCTTTGAATGTGGGGACTTTTCCTGGCATCATCTTTTGAAAGTGTGTTGTTCGCCCAACAACTTTCTGAAGCCGGGGGTAGTGTAGTGAGATGCCAGGTACCGGTGAAGAGTAAAGAAGAAAGCGAAGAAGTTAACGGAAAAGCAGGACATTCATCCGCACGCGGGTATGTGCCAGAAGAGAAGAGCGTGCCAGAAGGGCGTGCAATAAGAGGAAAACGTTGAAGACGGAACGCAAGACCGGCTGGAGTTCGGGGGCCCTAAAGAAAGGCGTCATCCACGCGATGGCGACGACTATGCAACAGCGCTTGGACGTCGCGAGCTCCACTGGCACAGCGGGGCGCGCGCCGTTGGGCCGCACACCCGTCGATCTCCAGGCCGGGTAGCCTGGCCATGGTTCCCTCGTGCGAGGGCCGCCACATCGCCGGGCGGACCACCTGCTCTTCCCACAAATCGAGGCACCATGCTATGCGCCGGGGAGCCTTGGCTCGTGCGACCTCTTTGGAGTCGGCGACTGCTTTGGAGTCCCGTTCCTGCCATGGTGTCGGGTCATCTATTTCCCCGGCCAATCAAGGCAGCGGAGATACTGCACCATTGCGCCACGTATGTCTACGACGCCTGCCACGACATCGCCTTCGGTTCTCGTCACTTCTAGGAAGTCGAGGCCTGACCCTGAGTCTCGACCTTAACATAAATACCCGAGAAAGTGGTGGGGAAACAGCCCCGCCAGTAGCGTAGTGGTCATCGCACCAGACCGGTATTCTGGAGGTCGTGGGATCGGATCTCACCTGGCGGGCATTTTAGCGCCACTTTCTTGCTGACTCAAAATATTATTCATCTGTTTCTATGACCTACCGCATTCCCCCGTTTGCTTTCCGAGGTTTTTCTGACTGCCAACCCTTATTCTGTCTTAATTCACCGAGCCCCTCATTTCCCATTTCTGGTTCGCTACATGCACAGCGAGGGCCTCTGTTCTGGCAGTCTTGGTGCCAAAGGCAGCTTAAGAGGGCTCAACGCTGGTCGACCGCTCGCGACATGTCTTAGACATTCGAGTCACGGCCAGGGGTAAAAAGAAGGTCCCCTTCACCCCTGCATAGGCCGAGTGGCGCTGGCTACCACCGCGAACTGCAAGAAACAAAAAATACCTTAACATAAATACCCCAGAAAGTGGTGGTGAAACAGCCCCGCCGGTAGCCTAGTGGTCATCGCACCAGACGCGTAGTCTGAAGGTCGAGGGTTCGGATCCCACCCAGCGGTTATTTTTTCACCACTTTCTTTAACTCTCAAAAAATTCTTCTGTAAGGGGGATAATAACTGGAGAACGGCAATACGCTTGGAAAGAGACAGAGACCAGAGACGGGTAAGGCAGCGCAGACCGATGTCTCGGTGCGTTCTCCTAGAGGGAGCCACGTGATGCTGACCGTGCCTCTTCCTCTCTCGCGCAGCACCTTGCGCCTGCCGTCATCATGCGGCCCATAGTAGTCCTTCCTCCGGTACATACCCCGTCGGTTGTACACAGGAGATTGGCGCACACTAACCGCAAGTTATGTCGTCGTGTCGGAGACTACTATCTCCAGTACAATCACCCCCGCCGAAAAGTGGAGCCATCCTGGTGTCTTAAATGGACGAAACCACGAGGGGATTGTAGTAGGGCTTCAAACGTTCAATGTGCACTATTTCACGATCTCGACGACGAAGGTCTGAGGTGGGAGTCACGGGCTCGACGAGGTAGTTCACGGGCGATGTTTGTTCGAGAATCCTATATGGGCCGTGCTATTTAGCAAGGAATTTCGCCGAAAGACCAGGATTGGGGCATTGCACACGAAGCCATGCAAGGGATCCAGGTTCAAACGTTGGTGCAGCGGCGGAGCTGTCATGTCGAGACTTCTGGCGTCCTTGGTCGTCTGATGTGAACTTGCGAGCGAGCTGTCGACATCGCGATCTCGGAAACAGGGGCACATTCAGAGGCGTCGGGGTGGTAGGGCAAAATAGTGTCGATCAGGCAAGACGGCTCACGTCCATATAGATGAAAAAACGGTGAAAAGCTTGTGGCCGCTTGCGTGGCGGTGTTATATGCGTACGTGACGAAACATAGCACCATGTCCCAATTTGAATGGTCGGACGATATGTACATGGAGAGCATATCAGGGTTCGGTTGAACCTTTCAGTAAGGCCATTTGTCTGGGTGTGGTATGAAGTCGTGGTTCTGTGGACAATCTGACATTGCTTTAGCAGCGCCTCCACGACCTCAGAGAGAAATACGCGGCCTCGGTCGCTAAGCAGCTCTCTGGGCGCACAGTGGCGTAAGACGAAACGCCGGAGTAGAAAAATGGCGACGTCGCGTACCGTTGCGGTGGCCAGGGCGGCTGTTTCGGCGTATCGAGTAAGGTGATCCACCGCGACGATTTCCAACGGTTGCCTGATGGAGTGCCCTTGCTTTGAGGACGACCTAAGTCGCGGGGGGGGGAAGGCTCTGCATGGCCCTTACCTCTCCTCGTTCGCAGGACACCAATAAAGTCTTCCTCTCTCTCTCTCTCTCTCTTGGATGGGGTCCGTAGGGGTCAATCCCAATCCGATCGAAAGGCCATTCCGGGCACGGTAGCGGCTGCAGCTCTCCAGTGGGGTGTCGTGAAGGGGTCTTACGACGCTGGCAGTCAGTGCAGGAGGGAATGTACTTCGCGACGAACGTGTACATGCCTCGCCAGTAGTAGCGTAGGCGTAGGCGCTGATATGTCTTTAGTGTGCCAGCATGCACACACTGGGCGTCAGCATGAAACAATGTGCATATCTGGGAGCGCAAGTGACGACGAAGAAGGAGCGGTCCGTTTGTGTTCTTCCCCTGCTCGTTGTTTTCGCCTGAACTCGTGTTTTTCGGCTGGGTTTTCGCCTCCAGTGACCTGTAACGACGCTGTAACATCTCTGGCCCCTCCACGGTCCGACGGCAAGCAAAAGGATGACCCTTCGGGGTTTTCCTCTGCATCGGATCCCGCCCACCGGCCGCTAGGCCTAACCACTCTGTCTCTGAGTCACTGGCGGGTGCGACGCCGCGCACCTATGTCACGAATGTCGGAAAAGCTCTGCGTAGCGCTATCCACTCAACCTGGGACGACGGTCGCTGCATCTGACATCGCTTCAAGCCCGGCACTGGATGACCCGCTGCCAATGGAGGTAACGCTACCGTCCCCGCTACCCCCGGCCGACCCCTCTACTTTACCAAAGCGGCTATCAGACAAAGGTGCGGCCCAGGTTACGACTGAGGTTTCCCCCTCGCCGGCGGCCAAACGGGTGTGTTCATCTGTCGCAAACACATCCCTGCAAGGGACCGATGGACGGAATACAGCACCGACAGCTACTTCATCCCGTACAGCCGCCGCCACTTCCCAGGGCCCTAAAACCAATGGGCAGAGTTCCTCGGTGTACAAAGTTGCCATCAAACCTCGAGAGCGATTTAACATCCTCTCTCTTCCGACAAAGACACTGAAGCAGACGCTCGACGGATGCTTAGGAACAGCCGGATTTGCTGGCTACGCATACCACAACCGAACCAACACAGTATCTGTCTGGGTGTCGTCTCTTGAGGCTGTCCAGCGACTGTGCGCACTGGGTCATATTCTTCTGTCGGCAGAAAAACAGCTACCTATACAAGCGTACCTGCTGTCCGGTACTGACATCCGACGCTATGTTGTTTCGGGAGTAGACCCCGGAGAGAATCCCGAAGACCTGCGGGCCAGTATCCGGTGCTCCACGCACCAGGTTCTTCTTGTCCGATACATGGGAGCTGGCCGCACGTGTCTCGTAACCCTTCGAGGCCCGTTAGAGCCGCCGGATCGTCTTTTCTACAACGGCTGCGTTCTTCGCCCACGTCCATACAAGGCCGGAGTGGTGCATTGTTATCAATGCTTCCGTCAGGGACACATGAGCAAGTCGTGCCCATTCCCTGTCACAGAATTACCAGTGACAACGGCCTCGGAACCACCGTCTTCTACGGCATCAGAGGCACTGGCTACGTCATCGTCCGTCTCACCGCAAGTTAAGTTTCGTGTGTCGGACGGGTGAACATGACATCACGGACAAAAAGTGCCCTACTAAGTGCAAAGCTACTCGCGCTAAGCGACGCGCGTTCCGACGCCAGTCCAAGCCCAACGATATTCCTCTGTCCAATCGTTTTGGCTGTTTGGCAGAGGAAAGCGAAGACTTAGCAGAAGAAGACGCTCTGGAGCCTTTGGATTTCTACCAGCCATCGTACCGGGATGTGCTCCGCGGGTCCCGGCGACAGAAGAAACAGCACAGTCAAACAGTGCAATTGTCTCCGGTTACGGAAGAGCTAGGGGAGATAGACCAGCAGTTGGCTTTGCTGCAAACTGAGGTGACTAAGCTCACACAGCGCCGTGCCCGCTTAATTCATCGACCGCCCCGTCAGCCTCCACCGAAACAAGACCGGTCGAGTCAGCCCCGTTTTGCCCCATCAAGCACGACCCCACCAAAGCCTGTCCCTTCTGCTTTCACACACCATGAGCTTCTACAGTTTGTGGTGCAGCAGCTGCAGAACTTGGTGTCCGTGTTAGCAGCCCAACTAGGTTAAGTCTCATTTCACTATGCCTGTGCCACAATATATAGTCCAATGGAACTGTCGCGGCCTCACAGCAAAGATTGGAGAGCTTCGGGAACGTGTTCGCCTAGGCAAACTGCGAGCTTGGGCTTTCCTACTACAAGAGACAAACTCTCTACCTCGCCTACCAAATTTTACGGCTTACGCTACGCCATCCATACATGATCGGCGCTGTGGCTCCAATGGAACTCCGCCAGGCAAAGCCGCCATCTACGTGCTCACGGCTTATCCGCAGACTCAGATCCCCCTAGACATGTGGTGTACGGAATGGCAAGAAGTGGTTGCAGTGAAAGCTCAACTGCCCAAGTCAGCAATAATCTTGGTGTCATGTTATGTACGCCCACACAGCGGACGTGCGCCTCGTCTAAGATTGGGCTGGTTAACATCTCTACGGCATTCCCACGCTGCCTGCCCAATACTTGTGGCCGGGGACTTTAATGCCCCTCATTGCTACTGGGGTTATGCTACCTCAAGTGCACGCGGACGGGTGCTACTTGACTACTTCAGCGATGCGCACTTCACCCTGCTTAACGATATCTCATGTCCTACGCGCCGATGTACTCATCCCCGGATGCCACCCTACTCGCCCGACTTAACCTGGTGGCTTGGAAATGATACGGTCTCCTGGCACCGAGAGGCCGACTGCTGGGGCAGTGATCACCATCCCATCATGCTTGGCATTGTCCCAACCATGACGCGTCGCTTACGACGACGCTGCACTGTAACAAACTGGGATGTGTTCCGGGGCAACATCAACACAATGCTCACGGTGCCAAGTCCGGACCCCATCACTCTCGTTAAGGAAGCCCTGCGAAGCGCCTGTGAGGACACATGGGTAGAGGAATCCCGACCGAAGCCTGACCTTCGACTCTTACAGCTATGGGCCCAGCGCAAACAAGCTGAAGTGGCTGCCTCCCGAGATTCCTCGTCTGTGGAGGCCCGAATACGCTTACAACGTCTGACTGCGGCTGCCAGGCGTCATGAGAAGCGTCTGTCAAGGCAGCGATGGCTGAGCTGGTGTGAATCGCTCGGCCCATCGGCGACTACGTCATCCATCTGGCGCACCTTTCGTGCGATGGAAAGTGGAGGCCGCACTCCAGATGCGGCAGCCAGTGCATGTTTGGCATCGGACAAGGATCCTGCTCAATTTGCCGCCGATCTTGCCCGCGCCTTGTTTCCTGCCTTTGACATTCTTCCAGCCAGCAACCCGTGCCCGTTTCCTCTGCCGAGTCACGTCGGTTCCTCTCCTCCTGACGACGCCGTGCGTGGAATTCAATCGCCTTTCACCATAGCCGAGTTCCTTGCTGCGATTGATCACGCCAAACATCGAACCGCTCCAGGGCCTGATGGCCTTACGTACGAGGTGTATAAGAACCTCGACGATCCAGCCCTCAGCAAGCTCCTTGACTCCGTTAACGAGGTCTGGCTCTCTGGTAACATACCAGAATCTTGGCTCCTCGCTGATATCGTCCCGATACCGAAGCCTGGTAAGCCACCCGATCAGCTCCCTAATTTGCGTCCAATAGCCTTGACGTGCACCCTGTGCAAACTGTTGGAGCGCATGCTGGCAACCCGGCTTCAATGGTGGATGGACACTTTCCGGTGGTATCACCCGGCGCAGATCGGGTTTAGGCCCCGTCTGGGTACCGAGGATGGGCTTGACCACTTCTCGTCAATGGTGTTACTGGGCGGCCGATCACACAAAGTGCGCACAGTGCTTGCCATGAACATAAAAAAGGCATACGACAACGTTAGCCACGGAGCCATCTTGGAAATTCTCCAAGGCCTTCTTCTCCCGGGCAATGTTTGCTCTTTCCTCCGGAACTTCCTCACCAAAAGATCCTTTTCGGTTCGCATTGGCGGGACGAGTTACGGTCACTTTACGCCTGTCCGCGGAGTGCCTCAGGGATCGGTAATCTCGCCCTTCCTTTTTAATGTTATTATGTTACCACTGGCCTGGCATCTCGGCTCTATGCCTGACATGCACTTTCTGATGTACGCGGATGACATCACAGTGTGGACTGTACACCCAGACCTGACTCGGCAAACTGCGTGCCTCCAACAAGCCTTGTCTGACACGCAGAAATGGTGCGAATATGCTGGACTGACACTCTCCGTCGAAAAGACAGCTATTCTGCCTGTGGCCAGTGCTTGGGGCCGTCGCCGACTGGCGATGTCTCCAATCGCATTGCAACTCTGCGGGCGACCCGTACGCACTGCCACCTCACTTCGCGTGCTTGGATTAGAAATTTATGCGTCTGGGTCAGCGTCTATGTGGATACGTTCAGCTCACCAAAAGCGGGACAGATGCTCCACCTCATCCGACGCATCTCACAGAAGTCTGGTGGCTCCTGTTCCAAAATGGCCCGTCTACTGGTGCGGTCTGTACTTCAGCCTCGGCTTGTTTACCAGGCACAATTCCAACACCTGAACCAGGCGGAGTGGGCCCGACTTGAGGCAGTTAACCGAGCCGCAATGCGTGCAATTACCTGCCTCCCTAGGATAACACCGATCCCGGCTCTTCAGGCTGAAGCTCAAGTTAACACCTTGGATGAGCTTGTCCATCAGCGTCGGTCCGCCCGCATGCATAAACTCACCTTTGTTGCTGAGGCAGCGGCGTTAGGAAATTACATGGGTCGTTCACTACCCACATCTCCAGCCTGCGTCGTTACCAGGCCACCTTGGCTATACCACCAGGTGACCGACAACAGGCCACTAACGCGACTTCACAAGCGATGCAACGGACATACTGATACGCTTTTCGCGGTCGCGCAAGAACTGGCGGCTGAGTCTCAACCCCAGGTGGTGCAGGCATTTGTGGACGCTGGGGCCAAGGACTACGTGGTGACGACAACACTACAATGTCCTTCCCACCCAGAGGCCTGTCAAACGTGCTTCTACGAAACACACCGCACCCTGCCGTCTATGCTGGCTGAGCTTACGGCCATCCGGGACGGCTTGCAAGCACTAACTCCTGCTCTTCATCAAGCCCCTGGAGGTACTACTTTACAAATTTATACAGACTCCACGGTGACCATACGTGATTTACGTCGAGTGAATAACAACTCGGCTATCTCGAGGGACATTCATGACATACTGGATACGTACCCCTGCCCTCTGCGGCTCTCGTGGGTCCAGCGAAATACGCTTCCCGCTCACATTGCGGCGGATGGTGCCTGCCACACTGCATTTGTTCCACGACCATTTCCTTTACTGACATTAGATACCCCAGGACAGGTTTTACAAAAGAAAGAAGATCTTCGTCGCGCCACACGAGCTCTAATTCCACCGTGTGGAACGGACCTCCCTAGCCGACTCGCTCGCTGGGAGGAGGTCTTGCTGCGAAGACTACGTGTTGGTGTAGCCCTCTTTCCCGCTGTTACCCGGGAGTGGCCACCACGCTACCATGCCCCGTTCAACCAGAGCTGCCCCTTTTGCACGGCTCCTGCCCAAGATGCCGACACAGCACATTTGCTGTGGACGTGCCCTTCATTGCAAGCGGCCAGAACACGACACCTTCGAGGCACAGGCCTCCACCCTGGCAGACCACCTGACCTCCATAGGTGGATATGGGGACCCCACCACCGCTCCCTCCTAGCGTTTGTTCGCGAAACGGGAGTTAACCTATACTTGTAGCATAGTATTTATGCCAACGGGCATACTGTCGCAACTAAAAAAAAAAGTGACGCGGTATTACTAGCAACCATTTGCGGCTTTCTGCGGAATAGTTCCGCCGGTATAGGCGCCCCTCTCGAATGGCAAAATGCGCTGCTTGGCGCCGCAGTGTGCGAGATGCGAAAGGCGTTGTAGGGTCTGCAAGGAAGTATAGTACCGAAGCTATCCAAGGTTCCTTCCGCTGCTCGGTTGCCATGTCGTCAATTTGTAGCGACGACAGGTCGATGTTCGACACCAGCGGTGACGTAGTGGCTTCCGGTGGCAATGGCGAACGAGAAAGGGCGTCTGCGTCGGTGTGTCTTCTTCCTGAGCGGTAAACAACACGAACGTCGTACTCCTGGAGCAGAAGTGACCAGCGGGCCAGACGTCCGGACGGGTCCTTCAGCGATGCCAACCAGCATAAAGCATGGTGGTCCGTGACTACTTCGAAAGGGTGGCCATAGAGGTAGGGTTGAAATTTACTAATTGCCCAAACAATTGCAAGGCACTCTTTTTCAGTGACGGAGTAGTTGTACTCGGCTTTTGTCTGAGCGCGACTTGCGTACGCCACGACATGCTCGTCAAAACCAGCCTTGCGTTGAGCCAGGACATCGCCGAGACCGATACCACTGGCGTCCGTGTGAAGTTCAGTGGGCGCGGTAGGATCAAAATGGCGCAATATCGGCGGTGATGTCAGAAGCCTTCGTAAGGTCTCGAACGCTCTTTCGGAAGCCGTTGACCAGTTTAAAACTTCTTTGGCGTCACCGATAAGCTGCGTCAATGGTGCAATGATAGACGCGAAGTTCCGGACAAATCGCCGAAAGTAGGTGCAAAGCCCAATAAAGCTTCGAAGCTCCTTCATTATGGTCTGTTAAGGGAACTCGCGGACCGCACGCAGCTTGGCTGGATCTGGTAGGATGTCGTCTTTAGATACCACATGACCTAATATAGTAAGTCTGGGAGCAGCAAAACGGCATTTGTTGAGGTTCATTCGCAGGCCAGCCGAAGTAAGGCACGTAAGGACTTGGTCAATTCGCTGGAGGTGGGTCGTAAAGTCCGGTGAAAACACGACAATGTCGTCCAAGTAGCATAAACAGATACGCCACTTCAGCCCACGCAGAACATTGTCCATCATTCGTTCGAATGTCGCTGGCGCATTCCACAGTTCAAAGGGCATGACGTTGAATTCGTAGAGCCCATCCGGTGTCACAAACACTGTTTTCGGTCGGTCAGCCTCAGCCATGGGTACTTGCCAGTAACCCGAGCACAGATCTAATGAAGAAAAAAACTCGGCACCTTGCAAGCAGTCCAGCGCGTCATCTATTCGAGGTAGCGGGTACACGTCCTTCCGTGTAATCTTGTTTAGACGTCTATAGTCCACGCAAAATCTACTAGACCCATCCTTCTTGGTGACGAGCACGACTGGAGAAGCCCAGGAACTCGTGGAGGGTCTAATAACGTCCCGGGACAGCATATCGCCTACATGCTCCTCGATAACGCGGCATTCCTTGTGTGACACGCGGTATGGTCGCTGGCGCAGTGGTGCGTGGTTCCCGGTGTCAACCTGATGACAGACAGTTGACGTGTGCCCTAGGTTTGTTTGGTAGGAGTCGAAGGAGGTTCGGAATCATTGTAGAAGAACCAGGAGCTGGTCTGTTTGCTCCGTGGTGAGGCCAGTATTTATGGAAGGCAGAAAAACTGCCAGATCGAAAGTGGTGTCGGGGCTTAGCGCGTCGAGATGGCCTGTGGCTGACTCGTTCGGGATATCGACAACGAGGTGTGGCGCAACAACTTCGACGCACCCCAGACATTCGCCGCGAAGCACTCGAGCCAGACAAGGGGACGGGTTGGAAATTGACATGATGCTCGAACCACATTTGATGTCCAGGACAGCGAGCGGCAAGAGCAGGTTTGTGCGCGACGAAAACAGACTGGATGGCGTGAAGAGAACGGTGGTGTCCGGAACATCGGGTGACGATACAGGTACAAGAATGGAAGAGGATGGGGGAATGGAAGCATCTTCGGCAGCAACCAATTTCACGCTTCTAGTCTCCGCCGCACCATCATTAGGTGAAAACAGTTCAACTTCTGCACGGAAGCAGTCGATGACAGCGCGGTTACGTGACAAAAAATCCCAGCCGAGGATGACGTAGTGAGAGCATGAGCGTAGGACGACCAGTTCAACGATGTGGGGAATGGCTTGAATGGTAACGCGAGCAGTGCACATGGCTAGCGGTTGAACGGGCTGTGCGTTGGCAGTACGAAGAGTAAATCCTGAAAGCGGCGTCATCACTTTGCGAATTTTGCGGCAAAAAGTCTCATGAATCACAGATACGGCTGCTCCAGTGTCAATAAGCGCGAGTGCCGGGGTACCATCCACAATCACATCAATCACATTACAAGGCGAAATATGAGGACTTAGCACGTTCGACAGTTTCGCAGCTCGTGCCTCAGGAACTGCGGCTGCTAGTTTCCCTCGGCTGCAGGGTTCACACGGGGGCGCATCGGGGAAATGGAACGGCGGCGTGGGGAAGGAGAACGGTGGCCAGAAAAGGGAAACCCGTCGGGTGAAGAACGGACGCTGAGTGGGGCTGAGAGCCAAAGGCGGGCGCTCGAGGTACGTCACTCGTCTGAAGCGGCCGGCGTCTTCAGAAACGTGCGACATGTCCGGGAACGTTACACGCGAAATATATGGGGCGATTATCGGGGGTGCGCCATGGATTGGGGGCTTGAGCTGCCGCACGAGGATATGGGAGCACCCGCTGACTTGTGGCGTACTGCAGCGGCTGAAATGTTGCGGGCGGTGGCTGCGCACAAACCCTAGCATACGTGTAAGGCCCTGCCACCGGGGTAGCGAAGGGTGCCGCCATGGTGGAAGGAATAGGTGCTGCCATAGGCGAAAAGAGAGGCGCCGCCACAGGTGCGGCTGCGGGCGCGGCCATGGGCGAGTCGAGGTGAGCAGCAACGGCCGGGACCAGGTGCGCACTCGAGAATGTAGGCTGGTGGTCTAACGGCAGCGCTTCGGCAACTCAGTCTTGAATTACGCGGCGTACTGTCGTAGGTAACGGGCATGGGGGCGTGGATGCCAATGGCTGAAGGTTAAGTTGACGCGCAACCTCCTCGCGCACGAATTGTTCAATGTGTGGAAGAAGAGGCGCAAGATCAGATGAGACTGCAAGTGCCGAAAGTGAGGCCCGATGCGGTTCGTCATTTGGGAAGCACTGGCGGGTAGAAATGCGCTCCTTCTGAGCTCGTCGTAGCTAAGACACCATTTGATGATGTCTCCAACCGACTGGGGGTCCTTGCTGAGCAACATCTGGAACGCGCCGTTTTCGATGCCTTTCAAGACGTGCTTGATCTTCTCAGACTCGGGCATAGCAGGATTTACGCGCCTACAGAGGTCGACAACGTCCTCAATATAGCTCGTGTAAGTTTCGTCGTCAAGCTGCACGCGCCCACGTAAGCTCTGTTCAGCCTTAAGCTTGCGGACGGCGGGGCGACCGAACCCTTCTAATTGATTGATTGATTGATAAATCTTTATTTGCGAGCCTGAGGCGCAGATGTTAGGGCGCCCTTCTAAGAATCTCGTTTTGAAGGCAGACCAGGTTGCCATGTCGGCATCGTTGTTTAGGAACCACCGTTCGGCTATTTGAGTAAGGCTGAAGCCGACGTTAGCACGCTTCGTCGGGTCATCCCAGCTGTTGTAAGCACTCACTCTTTCGAAGTATGACAGCCAGTCTTCTGCGTTATGATCGTCGGCGCCGGAGAGCTTGACAGGGTCGCGTTGTGGAAGAGATCTAGAGCACATGATGGGTTCATGCTGCGGAGGCGCCATTTCACGATGGATTTCTTGTAATACTGGTCGAATTATGCGCTTGCTCCGTAGTTCCAGGCTGGAAAGGCAAAGGGGAACTGCACCTCCACCACACTGTAAGGGGAATTATAGCTGGGGACCGGCAAGACACTTGGAAAGAGACAGAGACCAGAGACGGGTAAGGCAGCGGAGACCGATGTCTCGGTGCGTTCTCTTAGAGCGAGCCACGCGATGCTGACCGTGCCTCTTCTTCTCTCGCGCAGCACCTTGCGCCTGCCATCATCATGCGGCCCATAGTAGTCCTTCCTCCGGTACATACCCCGTCGGTTGTACAGGCGAGATTGGCGCACACTATAATCCCCCTTACACTTCATCTATTTCTATAACCTACCGTATTCTGCCCTTTGCTTTCCGAGGGTTTCCTGACGGCCAAACCTTATTTCTGTCTTAATTCAACGATGCCCTCATTTGCCATTCAGATTCGCGATATATTTCATTTCATTTCATTTCATTTATTGCATCCTTAAAGGCCCGAGGGCATTACATAAGGGTTGGGGCAACAAATACTCAGTGGCTGTGTACATTGTGATGGAGACAAACAATATACTTCAAGAAGAACCGCAGCAACTAGCAGTACAAGAACCATGCCAGGGCAGTCTCATCGCGCAATAAGGTCGGGAGTGGAGTCGCTCACGATCTGGCAATGGAATTGCTAAAGCCTCAGAAACAAGAAAACGGTACTACAGCGACACGTTCGAAACTCATCAAGGCAACCATACATCATCATGCTCCAAGAAACGGTGGTGCAGAACCCGACACTGCCGGGGTACAGAGACTACGCCGACACGTCTGGTCGGCGTGGGATTTGTACCTTCGTTCGAAATGGACTGACCGCGATAGAGCGACAACTGAACAACGGAAAGAAGACTAAATACGAACACATCTGCGTCGAGGTCGCACCGGGCAAGAACTGCAGGCAGAGGCTGTACGTGGTGAACGTCTACAGCAACCTGAAAGACTACAGCCAGAAATTAAAAGAATTTGCTGAGGGCAGCGAGTAATCTGGCCAAGAGAACCACGCTGGGGGGGGGGTGACTTCAATGCAGCACACCACTCGTGGGGGTACAACAGAGACACCGCCAAGGGTAAAGACCTGATGTACGAAGCGACGGAACAATGATACACCCTGATCACCAACCCCAAGCAACCTACGCGAACGGGCCTCACGTCGACTCAATGGGACACCACGCCGGACCTAACCTTGATCAACAAGGGAGGAGAGGTTACGTGGCGCAACACCGGAGAAGATCTGGGGAGCGAGCATTACAAACTAGAAATCAAACTGGCAGGCACAGGAGGATGCAAGGTCGAACACAAATGGACTGACTAGGACGCCTTCCGCAAGCAGACAAGAGACGACCCGGGGAGGCGCGACATCGAAGACATTGAAGCATGGACGATGAAGCTGAAGAAGGAAGTCCAGGAAGCGACCAAGAAGATCGAGACCAGCGACGACATTACATGCGTAGACAGCCGACTGGCGCACCTCATCGAAGCGAAGAGGTCCATCAAGGAGCGCAGGAAGAAGCAGCGACGGAACAGGAAGCTATGAAAGAAGGTGCCGGAGCTAAATCGAGCGATTGAAAAACACAGCGGGTTCCTCTGCAGACAACAGTGGGACGACGTGTGCAACCGCATGGACGGCAGCCTCCACCAGGGCAAGGCCTGGTCTCTGATCAGACACTTGCTCGACGAGACCAAAACCAAATAATTACAGCAGAACCGCATGGCGCAGGTCATGCGCGAAGCCGTGAAGACCCTTGGCAGAGCCGAGCTGATCAAGAAGCTGAGCGCCAAGTATCTACCACAGACGACGGCCGAACAACACCCAGGATACGCGGGGACCCCCAACGCCAGGCTGGATCGGGACATCTCGACGGCCGAGGTTGCAAGGGCCTTGCGGGAGCTGAACACCACATCGGCAGCGGGACCAGACGGAGTCTCGAACAAGGCTCTAAGAAACCTCGACGACTCGTCGATCGAAGCGCTGGCAATATATTACAACAGATGCTGGCGAAGCAGCCGACTACTGAAACAGTGGAAGGCATCTAAACCGGTACTCATTCTGAAACCGGGAAAACCACCGAGCATTTAAAACCTGCGGCCCATCTCGCTAACATCGTGTGTGGGGAAGGTCCTCGAGCACGTGCTGGCGAACAGGTGGCAGGACTACCTCGAAGAGGGGCTGTATCCGGACTCGATGATCGTGTTCAGGAGAGGCTTGAGCACCCAAGACGCGATGCTACAACTGAAGAAAGAAATCATCGAGGACGATACAAGGCACAGCAAGGTGGTAGTGGGCCTAGACCTGCAGAATGCCTTCGACCGAGTGAGGCACTCAGCCATCCTGGCGCAAGTGTCAAGGCTCAACATGGGAGAGCGGAGTTACAAATACATCAAGGACTTATTGCCGGGCCGCAAGACCGAGCTGCACGCGGGAGAGATATATTTACCAGAGCGAGATGTAGGCAGCGTGGGCACACCTCAAGGGTCGGTGATCTCACCACTGCTCTTTAATATTGTCATGATCCGTGACGCCGAAGCGGTGTCGAGCGTCGAGGGCATTCGACACACCATTTATGCAGACGACATCACCCTATGGACGGCCGGTGACACAGACGTAGGTATCGAGAGAAGGCTGCAGAAGGCGATCTCGGCCATCGAAGACCGGTTGGACGGAACGGGTCTGCAGTGTTCGCCGTCCAAGTCAGAGCTCCTGGTATATTCGCCTCGCGAGGTGGGTCGGCAGCCGCTGCCCCCAAGGGAGTGTGATCGCCTGGAGCTGATCACAAAGACAGGCCAGCGAATCCCCGAAGTGCTGGAGATCAGGGTGCTGGGTATGCTTATCCACGGCAACAGTAACAAGGAGAACCTGGCGAAGAGTGAAGAAACTGGCGACCAAAACGGTGAAGGCGAAGAAACTGGCGACCAAAACGGCAAGTACCCTGCTGCTGCTCCAGCGCGTATCGACCAAAAAATTGCGCCCACCTCCCCGCGAGGGGAACCCTGTGTAGATGCGACGCATCGTGGGGTTCACTTGGTGTTTCCGTTGGATTGATTCTAAAATCACGTGAAACGTGTCAGGAACCCTTATGATTATTATGTTTTATGATTATTATAATGTTTTATTGGCCAATCTCGGTCAATCTCTCTAAATGGTATGCTTGGGGCTTCGCTGTCGCAACGACCTTTACTCCATCATTGTTGCTGTAAGTGGGAGCTTCTTTTCTTTTATTGCAAGTGTTAATCATTGCGCCATCATGCGTTGTATCAGTAGCTTCTTGACGTAGTTTGAATGAGTCAAGGATATAAGGCGCGTTCGTAGCATTTGATTCTGTCTCGGTTTTGTGGCGCAGTGGGAAGAGCACCATGGACCTCGCGTTCCGCCCACAGGGTCGTGGATCAAAATCGCGCGCCGCTAACTATTATTTTAAGGGCGCAGCTCCTTAGGGCGTGGGTCTGTCCATCCTCGACGTATGTATGTGGCCACCTCTAGTTTATTTCTTGGATTGTTTACTAGATGGCGTGGCTACCTCTAGTTTAGTTCTTGGATTGTTTACTAGATGGCGGGGAGCGTTGTAATAAAATCCGTTCGCTGTTGGCGCGTGCTCGGAGTCGCCCGATGGATAAGGCTGCAGATGTGGGAGCCCGCGAGGCAGAAGCGCTCCGTGAAGCTGCGCGACGCCGCCGCCAAGATCCTGCCGTACGAGAGCGGGAGGCCGAAGCGTGTCGTCTGGCTGCGCGACGACACCGCCAAGATCCCAGCGTTCGAGAACGAGAGGCCCAAGCGTCATGGCAACGGCGCGAGGACCCTGCCGTACGCGAAGCGGCACGGCTGCGGCGAAAAGAGGATCTCCAAAACGTCAGAGAATCGGAAGCGGCGAGAAAGCGCGCGTATCGGCAGGCAGACCCCGTTGCAGTGAGAGCTCGTGAGGCGTCTGCAAAACGCATCAGGCGAGCTCAGCCCCAAGGTCCCGACGCGAGGTTTAAGCGCGACTTTCTCGACGTTACGTTCGGACACAGATGTAGTGGGCGAACTTTCACTGAAGAGTCACGGTTTTACCGATGATTTCCCCTCAGGAGCTTCGGCCACTCATCATCATTCACCCCGTGGATATGCTGTGAATTTTTTTTATATTGTAGGGGGAGGGGTGCGGATGGACAACAACGCCGTATGGAGGGACAAGGCGAGTGAATGAGATGCAGTCGCATCTAAAAGACGGGCATGCGCGAAGAGGGGCTCGCGAGACTGGTGCAGTCTTTCGCGATCAGCCACGTGGCATACCCGGCGGCGTACCACAAGTGGACGCAGACCGACAAGGCCAAGATAGACATTAGGATCCGAAGAATGTATAAACGGGCACTAGGTCTAAACGAATCGACGAACACCGAATGACTGCTGCAACTGGGCGTCCACAACATGGTGGATGAGCTCATCGAGGCCCAGCTAGAAGCACAACGAGAACGACTCGCAGCGACCAAGACGGGTAGAGCCATCCTCGATACCCTGGGATACGGCTACCAGATTAAGGGGAGACAACTCCAAGACCTAGACGAAAAGGTGCGGGAGAACGTGTGGGTGAGTCCCATTCCAAAGAACATGCACCCAGAACGCAATCAAGAACGAAGACGCGCAAGGGCAAAATACATAATCGAGCAGTACAGTAAGGACCCGCGAACCCGGTACGTCGATGCGGCAGACTATGGCCAAGGCAAGTATGCGATGGTAACTATAAACGCAACAACGGGAAGGGTGGCCAAGTCAGCGAGCGCAAAGTGCGAGAACGCCACCGAGGCAGAAGAGATCGCCATAGCCCTGGCGATGTCCGAAGCCACTTGCGACACGATCCTGAGCGACTCGCAAGAGGCCGTCCGCAACCTGGTGATAGGCCTAGTGAGCGGCAAGGCAGCCAAGATCATCGAGAAAACGGGTGTGCATGAAGAAAGAAGAGTAGAAATCAGATGGATCCCGGCGCACGCGGGCGAATGATAACCGTACACAGCGAACCACAACGAGACGGCCCACAGGGATGCGCGCGCAATAACACACCGCGCCCCCCGTGTGGGAGGCGTCCCGAGTGGGCATGGTTGGTGGAGACTAAAGACAGACCCAGGGGTTACGGCGAAGCACTCAAGAACATGCGGGTGATGAGAAGAGCGTATCCGCCGCCCTACCGGGCGCTGGGTCGTGAAGAGGCAACGTATCTCAGAAGGCTACAGACGGCGTCAGTCACGTCACCGGCAGCGCTACACCACATGTATCCCGACGAATACCCCAATGCCCAATGCAGCGAGTGTAAGAAAGGGCTGGCGAACCGGTGGCACGTCATGTTGGATCGTGGCTCCGACCCAGACGGTGCAAGTTTCGAAGAATACCCGGCGGAACTCCAGAGAGCCATTGAGTCAAGCAACAAGACGGATCAAGCATGGGCCATCCAGCAGGTCTTCATTGCGCTCGAAAGGCACGGGCTCCGCAAAGGGGCTAGAGCTTAGTAGGGCCGCAAAGAAGATGCGACGGAGGGCCACGTCGGGGCGGGGGTCGTAACAGACCCAAGCCCACTGCAGGTTTTATTGAAATAAAGTCATTTCCAGTACAGTATACACTAGTAAACGCGCATAATAATAACGAACAACCCAACAATAAACGAACATTTTCACTGGGGATTAGATTCAAGAACACAAACTATTTGGTAAGAATAATTATACTGTGCGGTGATCCACTGTCGCTATAGTGTCAGGTTATTGACTGTAATCAAGTGGGTTTCCAGCTTTTGCCGGAGTGATTTCCGGTCAGGTATAACCGCAATGTTGTCGGGGAGGTGATTCAACAGTTTAATTCCATATGGGGGAAAAAGAAGTCGTTCATCGCGGATGTACGGGCGTTAATTCGCCCAGTAGGGTTTGAATGATTAGTGCGGGAAAAAGTTCTGTTTGGCGGCTTTACGAGTTCGTGCCTTGGCTGTGGGCGGAAAAAGAAAGTATGCAGGAGGCATAAACGTCAAATGATGCGACGTGAGGCGAGAGATGGCAGGTTGAGTGACTGTTTTAAACCGATGACGCTGGTTTCTTTAGAAACCTGTGAGGTTATAAATCGAGCTGCACGGTTCTGCACTGATTCTAGTTCGTTCATGAGATATGCCTAGGAAGGATTCCAAATGGACGATGCATATTGGAGCTTTGGGTGCACGGATGTTAAGTTTACTAGTTTTTAATGTCGGGAAATGCAGATTTTAGATTACGACGAAGAAATCTAAGTGGGCGCATATATATATATATATATATATAGTATAAGTAAAGAGTCGGATACACAGCAAGAACAATAACAAACAATGTTTACTTACGTAGCGGCAACGGGACTTGCCTTCATCAGAGTAAAGTTACATGATTTTACTGTCGCAAACATTTTGAACACATTTCTTATATAGGTTTGCATAAAACTGTGACAAAGAGCGGAAAATGTTTCGGAAATGGGGAGTGTGCATACAGTCAGGCTACCGCTATGTTACAACATCAACAAACAAACAAGTAAAATAAAAAGAGGGGGGCTATGTTACAACATCAACAAACAAACAAGTAAAATTAAAAGAGAGGGGGGGGGGAAGCGAGAGAGAGAAAAAGGGGTCGTGTTAACATTGCAGCGTTCAAGGTTGCACCATGACGGGTCAACGTATGCCGCGCGGGCTGCAAGTTCAGACAATGGGGGAAACTTAACAACCGCGGTTTGAAAAGAAAGGGAAGAGTATACAGAAAGGTATTCAGTGACTGCGGAGACTGGTTTGGGGGAAGCGAAGATGGGTGTGCCCCCGGCGGGTCAAGAGAATAGATAGGGGGCACAAAAGAGCATTCCACAGGAGCTAGCAATTGAACAGGAAATAGGTAGGGTCACAAAAGGTTAAACATGAATAGATCACAAAGAGTTAAACATTCTTAAGTGGTGGTGGGAACGAGGCCTCCCTCCCCAGGACAAATGGCATTGTTGAGCCGCATTAGGCTAATAAAGCTGCTGTATTAGGAGAGTTTCTGCGAATTCTGATGGCAAACTCGAGGGTAGGAATAATGAACATAGTTATAAAAATTATGAAGCCGCTAATTTTAATCGCGGGATAAGCACGTTAGTTTTCCGTAACTTTCATTAATTCCAAGCTTGGCTGACGCAAACTTATAAATGAGATAAGATTCCCGAACCTCGCGGTCGTGGTGCGTTTTGAAGGCGGATTCTAAAATCGTTGCGTTAAGATGTTCAAATGCATGCCCGGGACTGTTCACATGTCTTGACAGGGGCAAATAAGGGCAGCTTTTTGCATGAGAGCGGTGATTATTGAACCGTATTCGGAAGGGCGTTTCAGTTTGGCCGATATATTGTTGCATACAAACAGTGCACTCTAGAAGATATACGACATTAGCGGAGTCACAGTTAAAGTTACCTTTTATATTTACGTAGTAGTCTGAAGCCGTGCTGGTGGCGCGCTGTGTAGTGGTCATGTGTGGGCATACTTTACATCGGGGTTTATTGCAGGGCATGCAGCCAGTAGTTGCCGGTCGGTTGATACGAGAGTTAGTAAGAAAGTCACCTAAATTCTTATTACGCCGGTAGACAACGCGTGGTGGTTCGGGGAATATGCTTTTTAAGCGGTCACTTTGCATTAGGATATTGTGATGTTTTTTTAGCACGGTTGACACTCTTGGAGCGGAGGATGAGTGGGTTAAAACTAAGTTAGTTTGCGGGTTCCCGTTCGGGGCTTTTTTGTTACCGATTTCGTTACGGTCTAATTGGTTGGCTCGCACAATAGCGTCGTCAATAACTTTTTCCGGGTATTTTTTATTCAGGAGGGCGGTCTTGAGTTCTCGACAGTTTGAGTCAAAGTCGGCTTGGTTTGAGCAAATTCTCCTATATCGGTGGGCTTGGCTGTAAGGTATTGCTGTCTTGCAGTGTCTGACATGGCTGCTTCGGAAGTCTAAATACTGCCGCGTGTCTGTCGGTTTTCTATACAGTTTAGTTTGAAGCCGACCTTGGAAGGTAGTAACGGTGACGTCCAGAAAGTTTACACTGTGTTCCGAATAGGAATGAGCAAGGGAAATACTAGGATGGGCTAGGTTAAATGCCTCAATGAAGGTGAGGAGCTCCGCCTCACCGTGTTGCCAGATCATGAATATGTCATCAATATACCTTTTATAGTACATTGGCTTTAAATTTTGGGTATCAAGAAAGTTTGATTCGATGTGAGCCATAAAGATATTAGCGTAGTTAGGTCCGATTCGAGTTCCCATTGATGTTCCGCTACTTGCACGTAATGAACTCCGTCGAACTCAAAATTGTTAAGTTCAAGAATAAGCCTAAGGAATGTTTGGAGAGCAGAAGAATCGATAGGTTTGTCGCACGATGACTGCTCATACGCAAGGGATACAGCGGCGATGCCATCTTCATGGGGGATGTTAGTATACAGTGACGCAACATCAAGGGTGACTAGAAGGCAGTTATCAGGAATTTCAAGTTTTGAGATGTCTGAGAGAAAGTCATTGGTATCCTTAATGAAGGAGGGAAAGCTGGGCGGAATGTCGCAAATGAGATTATCCACATAGCGCGAGAGGTTTTCGGTAACAGTGCCAATGCCAGAAACAATGGGGCGCCCTGGGTTGTTCACCTTGTGGATCTTTGGGAGAAGATAAAATTTGCCTGCTACTGGGCTTAAGGGGATCAGGGAACGAGCCGTGGTTTCATTTATTGTTTTATTTTTAACAAGCTCAGCAAGTATATCTTTGACAATTTGCTTATAATCTTGAGTGGGATCATTGGGTAGTGCTTTATAAACGTCGATACTGATAGTTGCTTATTGGCCTCGTTAACATAGTCGGTTTTGTCAAGGATTACGATTGCGCCTCCCTTGTCGGCAGGTTTAATAATTATGTCGGGACAGCTTGCGAGTTCCTCTAGGGCTTTCTTTTCGTTGGTAGTCATGTTGTGGTGGAACGAAATTTGTGTTTGGTAAGCTTTTCGCACATCGCGTTGGACAGCTTTGATGTACATGTCGAGGCAACTATCACGCTGTGTGGGAGGGGTCCAGTGCTTATAGCTAGGTAGGGTTCTGCGGGCTTCTTCCGTCGCGGGGTGATCGTAGAAGTATTCTCGTAGTCCTCATGTTTCTGGCGAAGTTATCTAAGTCCTTAAAAGTTGAAATTCATCAAAACCACCAGTAGCCGGGCAAAAGTTTAGGCCCTTTGACAAGACGTTCATCTGAGCTGGGGAGAGGGTTATACTTGAAAGGTTCATTACATTCCCGGTAGGGTTTTCTTTTGTGACGGCAGGCGAGGGAAAAATATTAGTACAGGGATTTACCTGAACTGTTTGGGGTGCAGTAGTCGAAGCATTTATTACAGTCGTAGTGACATTATCGGCCGTATTGTCAGAGTTGTGGCAGTTACTAGTGCCGGAGCTTGTTAGGTTCTTACGCATGTGGCCAGTGTTAGAAATCTTATCTCGGTTAAACTTTCGGTCTTTTGTTCGGGATATGGCGGAGGCCGTCTTAGATTCGTAGTTGCTTAAAGGTTCAACTCTCTTTTGCTTAGTTCCTGACTAAGTAGTTCCTCTTTCTTTCGGAGAGAATGGGCCGTAGTTTCGTAGTGATTGAGGATTATTTCAGTTAATTGTAAGGATGCTTTATCGAGTGCCTGTTTCCACTTATTCATGTTGGACGGGGAGAGTTCGGTAGTAGCAGGTTTTATTCTAATCCTAAGACCCCTGGGAGCGACCGCGGCAGTCAAGTACTGTGCTAGAGCGGAAACGTGCAATTCGGAACGTATGCGCTTTTCGGTGATTTTTCTTAGCTTTAAAAACTGTCTTGAAACGGGGAAGGAGGCCGCGTTACCTGTTTTTTTGTGTTGTAGTCAGTTGCTGCTATGCTGATTCTTTCGAAGGTTGTAAGGGCATGTGGCACGGAGGGCTGGATTTTGGACCCCGGAAGGTCCGGCGGACGCGCTGCTGTTGGTTTTCGTGGCTCGGCGGTCGCTGAAGATGCGGAGGTTGGGCGTGGCATGCTGTTGGTGCGGCGCCGGTCAGGGAGCTCTTAGTGTCGCCGCGAGCGTTTCCCTCGGGGCGTTGTGGCCGCTGCAGGTTTGCCAGTAGGGGTTGGCATGTCGCTGGCGCGACGCTCGTCCGTGGACTTCGGGGTTGGGGCGCTGGCGCTCGCCGGGGCGCCGTGGTTGTGGTGGATCTGGGGGGCGGTGGCGGTGGGCTGCTGGCACGACACTGCTCCGGGGTCCTTACACTGGATAGAATTGGAGGCAGTGGTGGGAAGTCGCTGTCATTTGGCAATATAGCCGGGGCTGCAACTGGGTCGGCGGTGCATGCGAAGTCGCGCCAGCCCAGAGGATTGCAGCGCTGTTGCATGAAGCAGAGTGCACGAATGTGGCCGGCCAGCAAGGCCACACCCTCGACGCTCGGGTGTAAGCCGTTCCGCAGCCGAGTACTCGGCAGGCTGGAAGGTGCTCAAAGCCATGATTCGACGAAGCGGACAAAGCGTGAGTGGCGGCAAAATTCGCGGAGAAGTGAGTTGAAACGGCCTGCCTTTTCGTTGCAGCAGCGAGCGAAGCGAGAGATGCGGTAGTCGCGGCGGCGGTTAGCGGAGCGGGGAAGAATGAGACTGGCGTTAATAGTGGAAATGTTCGGTCGAGATTCCAGAATGAGGTCAGTCAGTGAGCGGTAGTCATAGAAAGCATGTTCAGCGGAAGTAGAGCTGAGATCATTAGTACCAACATGCAGAAAAACTGTAGTGGCAGAAGCAGGGATAAAGTCGATCAGTGAGCGTGCGTCAGCAATGCATGCGCCAGGCTGAGAAACAAAAGCGGGGGTTCCGGGGCAGAGGGGATCGAAGTGATGATACAAATACTTGGTCTGGGAGTCCCCGATCACAAATGTTGTGGTTTCGGTCTGCGGAAATTTCCAGATGATGCTCTTTGCTGTGGTCCTGTCAGCGCTCATGGTAGAAACAAATCTAGAGAAAGATAAACTCACAAAGCGCGCAGAAATAGTATAAGTAAAGAGTCGGATACACAGCAAGAACAATAACAAACAATGTTTACTTACGTAGCGGCAACGGGACTTGCCTTCATCAGAGTAAAGTTACATGATTTTACTGTCGCAAACATTTTGAACACATTTCTTATATAGGTTTGCATAAAACTGTGACAAAGAGCGGAAATTGTTTCGGAAATGGGGAGTGTGCATATAGTCAGGCTACGGCTATGTTACAACATCAACAAACAAACAAGAAAAATAAAAAGAGGGGGGGGGCTATGTTACAACATCAGCAAACAAACAAGTAAAATAAAAAGAGGGGGGGAAGCGAGAGAGAGAAAAAGGGGTCGTGTTAACAATGCAGCGTTCAAGGTTGCACCATGACGGGTCAACGTACGCCGCGCGGGCTGCAAGTTCAGACAATGAGGGAAACTGAACAACCGCGGTTTGAAAAGAAAGGGAAGAGTATACAGAAAGGTATTCAGTGTTTGCAACAGTAAAATCATGTAACTTTACTCTGATGAAGGCAAGTCCCGTTGCCGCTACGTAAGTAAACATTGTTTGTTATTGTTCTTGCTGTGTATCCGACTCTTTATTTATACTATTTCTGCGCGCTTTGTGAGTTTATCTTTCTCTAGATTTGTTTCTACCATGAGCGCTGACAGGACCACAGCAAAGAGCATCATCTGGAAATTTCCGCAGACCGAAACCACAACAGTTGTGATCGGGGACTCCCAGACCAAGTATTCTGTATCATCACTTCGATCCCCTCTGCCCCGGAACCCCCCGCTTTTGTTTCTCAGCCTGGCGCATGCATTGCTGACGCACGCTCACTGATCGACTTTATCCCTGCCTCTGCCACTACAGTTTTTCTGCATGTTGGTACTAATCATCTCAGCTCTACTTCCACTGAACATGCTTTCTATGACTACCGCTCACCGACTGACCTCATTCTGGAATCTCGACCGAACATTTCCACTATTACGCCAGTCTCATTCTTCCCGCTCCGCTAACCGCCGCCGCGACTACCGCATCTCTCGCTTCGCTCGCTGCTGCAACGAAAAGGCACGGCCGTTTCAACTCACTTTCTCCGCGAATTTTGCCGCCACTCACGCTTTGTCCGCTTCGTCGATCATGGCTTTGAGCACCTTCCAGCCTGCCGAGTACTCGCTGCGGACGGCTTACACCCGAGCTTCAAGGGTGTGGCCTTGCAGGCCGGCCACATTCGTGCACTCTGCTTCATGCAACAGCGCTGCAATCCTCTGGGCTGGCACGACTTCGCATGCACCGCCGACCCAGTTGCAGCCCGGCTATATTGCCAAATGACAGCGACTTTCCACCACTGCCTCCAATTCTATTCCAGTGTAAGGACCCCGGAGCAGTGTCGTGCCAGCAGCCCACCGCCACCGCCCCCCAGATCCACCACAACCACGGCGCCCCGGGCGAGCGCCAGCGCCCCAACCCCGAAGTCCACGGACGAGCGTCGCGCCAGCGACATGCCAACCCCTACTGGCAAACCTGCAGCGGCCACAACGCCCCGAGGGAACGCTCGCGGCTACACTAAGAAGGTCCCTGACCGGCGCCGCACCAACAGCATGCCACGCCCAACCTCCGCATCTTCAGCGACCACCGAGCCCACGAAAACCAACAGCAGCGCGTTCGCCGGACCTTCCGGGGTCCAAAATCCAGCCCTCCGTGCCACATGCCCTTACAATCCTTCGAAAGAATCGGCATAGCAGCAACTGACTACAACACAAAAAACGAGGTAACGCGGCCTCCTTCCCCGTTTCAAGACAGTTTTTAAAGCTAAGAAAAATCACCGAAAAACGCATACGTTCCGAATTGCACGTTTCCGCTCTAGCACAGTACTTGACTGCCGCGTTCGCTCCCAGGGGTCTTAGGATTAGAATAAAACCTTCTACTACCGAACTCTCCCCGTCCAACATGAATAAGTGGAAACAGGTACTCGATAAAGCATCCTTACTATTAACTGAAATAATCCTCAATCACTACGAAACTACGGCCCATTCTCTCCGAAAGAAAGAGGAACTACTTAGTCAGGAACTAAGCAAAAGACGAGTTGAACCTTTTAAGCAACTACGAATCTAAGACGGCGTCCGCCATATCCCGAACAAAAGACCGAAAGTTTAACCGAGATAAGATTTCTAACACTGGCCACATGCGTAAGAACCTAACAAGCTCCGGCACTAGTAACTGCCACAACTCTGACAATACGGCCGATAATGTCACTACGACTGTAATAAATGCTTCGACTACTGCACCCCAAACAGTTCAGTTAAATCCCTGTACTAATATTTTTCCCTCGCCTGCCGTCACAAAGAAAACCTTACCGGGAATGTAATGAACCTTTCAAGTATAACCCTCTCCCCAGCTCAGATGAACGTCTTGTCAAAGGGCCTAAACTTTTGCCCGGCTACTGGTGGTTTTGATGAATTTCAACTTTTTAAGGACTTAGATAACTTCGCCAGAAACATGAGACTACGAGAATACTTCTACGATCACCCCGCGACGGAAGAAGCCCGCAGAACCCTACCTAGCTATAAGCACTGGACCCCTCCCACACAGCGTGATAGTTGCCTCGACATGTACATCAAAGCTGTCCAACGCGATGTGCGAAAAGCATTACCAAACACAAATTTCTTTCCACCACAACATGACTACCAACGAAAAGAAAGCCCTAGAGGAACTCGCAAGCTGTCCCGACATAATTATTAAACCTGCCGACAAGGGAGGCGCAATCGTAATCCTTGACAAAACCGACTATGTTAACGAGGCCAATAAGCAACTATCAGTATCGACGTTCTATAAAGCACTACCCAATGATCCCACTCAAGATTATAAGCAAATTGTCAAAGATATACTTGCTGAGCTTGTTAAAAATAAAACAATAAATGAAACCACGGCTCGTTCCCTGATCCCCTTAAGCCCAGTAGCCGGTAAATTCTATCTTCTCCCAAAGATTCCACAAGGTGAACAACCCAGGGCGCCCCATTGTTTCTGGCATTGGCACTGTTACCGAAAACCTCTCGCGCTATGTGGATAATCTCATTTGCGACATTCCGCCCAGCTTTCCCTCCTTCATTAAGGATACCAATGACTTTCTCTCAGACATCTCAAAACTTGAAATTCCTGATAACTGCCTTCTAGTCACCCTTGATGTTGCGTCACTGTATACTAACATCCCCCATGAAGATGGCATCGCCGCTGTATCCCTTGCGTATGAGCAGTCATCGTGCGACAAACCTATCGATTCTTCTGCTCTCCAAACATTCCTTAGGCTTATTCTTGAACTTAACAATTTTGAGTTCGACGGAGTTCATTACGTGCAAGTCAGCGGAACGTCAATGGGAACTCGAATCGGACCTAACTACGCTAATATCTTTATGGCTCACCTCGAATCAAACTTTCTTGACACCCAAAATTTAAAGCCAATGTACTATAAAAGGTATATTGATGACATATTCATGATCTGGCAACACGGTGAGGCGGAGCTCCTCACCTTCATTGAGGCATTTAACCTAGCCCATCCTAGTATTTCCCTTGCTCATTCCTATTCGGAACACAGTGTAAACTTTCTGGACGTCACCGTTACTACCTTCCAAGGTCGGCTTCAAACTAAACTGTATAGAAAACCGACAGACACGCGGCAGTATTTGCACTTCCGAAGCAGCCATGTCAGACACTGCAAGACAGCAATACCTTACAGCCAAGCCCACCGATTTAGGAGAATTTGCTCAAACCAAGCCGACTTTGACTCAAACTGTCGAGAACTCAAGACCGCCCTCCTGAATAAAAAATACCCGGAAAAGTTATCGACGACGCTATTGTGCGAGCCAACCAATTAGATCCGTAACGAAATCTGTAAGAAAAAAGCCCCGAACGGGAACCCGCAAACTAACTTAGTTTTAACCCACTCATCCTCCGCTCCAAGAGTGTCAACCGTGCTAAAAAACATCACAATATCCTAATGCAAAGTGACCGCTTAAAAAGCATATTCCCCGAACCACCACGCGTTGTCTACCGGCGTAATAAGAATTTAGGTGACTTTCTTACTAACTCTCGTATCAACCGACCGGCAACTACTGGCTGCATGCCCTGCAATAAACCCCGATGTAAAGTATGCCCACACATGACCACTACACAGCGCGCCACCAGCACGGCTTCAGACTACTACGTAAATATAAAAGGTAACTTTAACTGTGACTCCGCTAATGTCGTATATCTTCTAGAGTGCACTGTTTGTAGGCAACAATATATCGGCCAAACTGAAACGCCCTTCCGAATACGGTTCAATAATCACCGCTCTCATGCAAAAAGCTGCCCTTATTTGCCCCTGTCAAGACATGTGAACAGTCCCGGGCATGCATTTGAACATCTTAAAGCAACGATTTTAGAATCCGCCTTCAAAACGCACCACTGACCGCGAGGTTCGGGAATCTTATCTCATTTATAAGTTTGGTCAGCCACGCTTGGAATTAATGAAAGTTACGGAAAACTAACGTGCTTATCGCTCGATTAAAATTAGCGGCTTCATAATTTTTATAACTATGTTCATTATTCCTACCCTCGAGTTTGCCATCAGAATTCGCAGAAACTCTCCTAATACAGCAGCTTTATTAGCCTAATGCGGCTCAACAATGCCATTTGTCCTGGGGAGGGAGGCCTCGTT
The DNA here is from genome assembly GCA_013339765.2 of Haemaphysalis longicornis. Lineage (NCBI taxonomy): Eukaryota > Metazoa > Arthropoda > Arachnida > Ixodida > Ixodidae > Haemaphysalis > Haemaphysalis longicornis. The sequence goes on from CM023453.1 coordinate 81,122,916, forward strand.
CCCACCACCACTTAAGAATGTTTAACTCTTTGTGATCTATTCATGTTTAACCTTTTGTGACCCTACCTATTTCCTGTTCAATTGCTAGCTCTGTGAAATGCTCTTTTGTGCCCCCTATCTATTCTCTTGACCGCGGGGGCACACCCATCTTCGCTTCCCCCGAACCAGTCTCCGCAGTCACTGAATACCTTTCTGTATACTCTTCCCTTTCTTTTCAAACCGCGGTTGTTCAGTTTCCCCCATTGTCTGAACTTGCAGCCCGCGCGGCATACGTTGACCCGTCATGGTGCAACCTTGAACGCTGCATTGTTAACACGACCCCTTTTTCTCTCTCTCGCTTCCCCCCCCCCTTCTTTTTATTTTACTTGTTTGTTTGTTGATGTTGTAACATAGCCCCCCCCTCTTTTTATTTTTCTTGTTTGTTTGTTGATGTTGTAACATAGCTGTAGCCTGACTGTATGCACACTCCCCATTTCCGAAACATTTTCCGCTCTTTCTCACAGTTTATGCAAACCTATATAAGAAATGTGTTCAAAATGTTTGCGACAGTAAAATCATGTAACTTTACTCTGATGAAGGCAAGTCCCGTTGCCGCTACGTAAGTAAACATTGTTTGTTATTGTTCTTGCTGTGTATCCGACTCTTTACTTATACTATTTCTGCGCGCTTTGTGAGTTTATCTTTCTCTCTCTCTCTATATATATATATAATATATATATATATATATATATATATATGCGCACACGCCGTTCGATCCCCGCGGTTCGATTAAATCTCGAATGCCTTACCAATTCGGTATTAAGGCATTCGATATCTAATCGAAAGGCGTGGGTTCGGTCCCCACTCTGGACGCGTGTTTTTCTTTATTTCTTTATTCCGTATATTTAAGAAAAATGTTAACCTCATTAACCGTATTAAAAACGAGTTTAACCACACCCCTATGCCTCCTTTGGCGTTGTAGACTGCCGACCTATCTTTCTGTATATATATATATATATATATATATATATATGTATATTGTAACGAGAAGACGAGGAAGTGGACTGTGCAGCCTAGTGCGATGGGCATCTTACACCGACGAAGACAAAGACGGTTGGCGTGGGGTTATCGCTCGTGCTGTGATGGCCGAATTGTAAATAGCTTGCATCGCTCTCTGTAAATAGATCGCTTCAGCGTCGAACATGGTTCATGTCATCCGTCCTACCGCCACGTAACATGTTTTGGTGGAGGTTGCGGTTCTGATCCCCTTCGTAGACCTCCAGCTACGCCCGTCTCGCTTTCTGAAGCGACCACCCAAGGATCAAGGATCGCGTCGGTCCGCCCCAGCCCCGGTGAGCCATTGGCCTGCGCATTTCTCGTTACAATATATATATATATATATATATATATATATATATATATATATATATATATAAATATATATTGTGAGCTGAGTTTGTGTCTTGCTGCCTGCTAGGAGATATTTGTCCCCATTGGTATTAATCATCATCAGCAGGGACGCTGGGTCGCCATATTGGTTCGTCCCCACCTGACGCCACGGAATAAAGGAGCTGCGAAAGCAACGGTCCCGTCACCTTCTATCTACGGCCTCACAAGTGGTGGAGTTGCAACTCGATCCCGAGCTGTACCTCTCCTTCGACACCCCTGGAGCTCCGTTCAGGTCGCCGCTTGCCCTCAAGACCAATGTCCATGTCGTAAGACACTCCGAGTAGCGCAGCCTCTGCGCCTCTGCAATGTATCGTCACCACTCCCCAGCGCGACCCGCCCGAGTTCACTGGTCTTCGGGGCGAAGACGTGGAGGAGTGGCTGGACAGCTTCACACGCGTCAGCGAGTTCAATAGGTGGGATGATCGCCTCAAATTGTTCAACGTTGGCTTCTCTCTGAAGAAGATTGCCGAGACGTGGTATTTAAACCACAAACATGAATTTACCGACTGGGCTAGCTTCACCACGGAGGTGCAAAAGATTTTTGGCTTCCCTAAAGCGTGGAGTGACAACGCGAGGAGGGAGCGGGAGGTCCGCGTGCAGCAAGCTAAAGAGACATACACCTCATACATCGAGGATGTTATAGCCCTGTGTCGCCGCGTCGACAAAGATATGCCGGAGTCTGACCATGTTCGTCACATTCTCAAAGGGATCAACGAGTTCGCTTTCAATGCACTTGTCCTGCAGAACCTTTCCACCGTAGTAGACGTAAGATCCTCCTGTCAGCGTATCGACGAACTTCAATCCATCCGCCTCCCACGGGACACGGCGTCTACTCCTCATCTTGGGAACGAAGATCTTCGTGCGATGATTCGAGCTATAGTTCGCGAAGAAGTGTACGGCAACACCTCTCATTTTCCGCACGGTGTTCGCCAAGCCACTACGGCTCCTGGCCTTCGCGAGATGGTTAAAGAGGAGCTTGCGGCAATGCCTGGGCTAGTGCCGCCTGTCCATTCAGTTGCCCCATCAACACCGTCCTACTCGGATGTCGCTGGCCGGACACCTCTGCCGTTGTCCCCGATCATGAGCTACCCTTCGTCTGGCTATTTTGCGGCCATGCCCCACGCGCCGAGCTCAAAGCCCTACTTCCCACCAAGTCAGGATGCCTTCTCCAACCGGCCCGTGTGCTACTATTGCGGCATTTGAGGTCACATCTCCCACTTTTGTCGACGCCGCCAACGGGATGAACGACGTGGCTATGCTGCCTATGAGCGCGAGAGCGTACCTCCGAACTACTACGGCTACCGGCGCCGTGCGTACCCGTCGCCACCACGCCGCTCCCCGTCTCCGCCTCAGACTGACGACGTCCCTCGCAGCTCCCGTGCGCAACGACCCCGCTCGCCTTCACCAGGTCGCCGTTCAGTTTCCCCCCTTCGTCCTGCGTCTTACATCGCTAACCACCGCCAGGAAAACTAGTTAATGCAGTTTTGGGAGGGAAAACTGCATCTCCTGCGAAGCTTACAAGTCCCCCAGAGCGTCCGTCGAACTTGGTGTCTGTTTTGGTTGAATGTGTTTGCGTCGATGCCCTTATTGACATTGGTGCGAGCGTTTCAGTAATAATGCGGAATTGTGTGCTCGTCTACGCAAGGTACGAACCCCCTACACGGGACCTTTTCTACAAGGAGTGAATAGCAGTGTGATTAAGCCATCCGGACAATGCACAGTGCGGATTGTTGTTGATTCTCTTCGGCATCATGTTCAGTGTGCGGTGTTGTCCCCCTGTGCTCATCATCTTATTTTGGGTTGGGATTTTCTCTCATCCGCATCCGCCGTGATTTCATGTGATCACCCTGAAATTCAACTCACGGATACAGAGCAGCTCAGCGGCATTTCTGAAGTTCCACAGCTACACGTCACAGCGAGTGAAGATTGTGTTTTAAACCCCCGCCGCGAGACGGTGCTTTCCCTCTGCTCAAACCGAATCAGTGACGGAGACGTGCTTATAGTTCCTTCTCCACGTTTTCTGCCCAAAGGTGTCGTCATCCCGACATGCCTCGTCCGCTTCTCACATGGATCAGCACAGCTTCTGGTTACAAACGCCACTTCCGAATCCATATTGTTCACCGCGGGTGCTACTATCGCTTCTGTTCTGCCTGACGATACGCTCTCATTAGTTCCCCTGTGCTCCGTCTCTTCCGTTCCGACGCCTGCAAAATCTGAGCCAAATATTTCCACACTTAAGGCTACCATCAGCAAAGACCTGTCAGAAAGCGAAACAAACCAGCTACTTCAACTCCTGGATAAACACAGGGACACATTTGACTGCCTTTCCAGCAAGCTGGGGCAGACATCTGTGACAGCGCATCGGATCGAGACTGATGGGACCCACATCGTCCGCCGTCGCCCATACCGTGTGTCATCGTCCCAACGAAAAGTCATCGAAGAAAATGTAGCCGACATGCTAGAACGAGACATCATTCGGCCGTCTTCCAGCCCATGGTCTTCCCCCGTGGTTTTAGTTCGCAAGAAGGATGGTTCCGTGCGGTTTTGCGTGGACTATCTGGCCTTGAATAAGATCACCAAGGAGGATGTTTATCCAATGCCGCGTATAGATGACGCGCTCGACTGTCTGCAGGGGGCGGAATGTTTCTCCAGCTTAGACCTGCGATCTGGTTATTGGCAGATACCCATGCACGAGCCTGACAAAGAAAAGACAGCGTTTGCTACTCCAGACGGCTTATACGAGTTTAACGTAATGCCGTTTGGTTTATGCAACGCCCCAGCCACGTTTGAGCGCATGATAGATACAGTCCTTCGTGGCCCTAAATGGAAGACGTGCTTGTGTTACCTGGATGACATTGTTATTTTCTCGTCGAATTTTCCTGAGCATCTCCGGCGTCTCGATGAAGTTTTGACCAATCTGGCCAAAGCCGGCCTGACTTTGAACACCAAGAAGTGCCACTTCGCCCGCAGATCCATCAAAGTTCTCGGTCACATTGTCAGCAGAGATGGTATACGGCCCGACCCGGACAAAATTTCCGCTGTGGCTAATTTCCCTCGACCTCAAGAACAAAAATCCCTTCGCAGTTTCCTTGGCTTGGCATCATATTTCCGTCGTTTCGTTCGCAATTTCGCCACCCTGGCCTCGCCCCTCAATCAGCTGCTGCATTCTGGTAACCCCTTTGTCTGGAGTGACGACTGCGAGAAGGCTTTTCAAAACCTAAAGCAAGCACTTACTTCCGGGCCTGTACTTCGCCACTTCGATGACACAAAGCCAGTCCTTCATACTGACGCTAGCGGGCATGGAATTGGCGCCGTCTTGCTACAGCGCGATGCTCACTCGCGTGAACAAGTGGTTGCCTACGCAAGCCGCTCTCTGACGTCCGCAGAAAAAAATTACCCCATCACAGAGCAAGAATGTCTGGCTGTTGTGTGGTCTGTTCAAAAGTTCCGTATATACCTTTACGGCCGACATTTCACAGTCGTTACAGATCACCATGCCCTGTGTTGGCTGTCTTCTTTGAAAAATCTGTCAGGACGACTTGGGCGCTGGTTTCTCCGCTTGCAAGAATATGACTTCACGGTGATCTATAAGTCTGGTCGCAAGCATCTCGACGCGGACGCGCTTTCCCGGTGTCCGCTGGTGAAGTCTTCAGACGACGTTGCCCGACATTCTAATGTGCCGCCTTTGCCCATTGCACCCATCAATATTCCTATTAACGACATCCCCGACTTGGTTGCCCTTCAACACGCCGACAGTTATTGTCGGACAATAATCGATCGGCTCACCGGCTCCACACAACCACCGAATAGCCGCCTACGTCGTCAGCTGCACCAGTTCCAGCTTCTTGATGGCGCACTGTACCGCATCAACCACCACACCGATGGAGCCAGATGGGTTCCGGTTGTGCCCCGTTCCCTCCGTCCACGCATTTTGGAAGCGTTGCACGACGACCCAACTGCAGGCCACCTCGGATTCCAGAAGACCTACGACCTTGTCCGAGGGCGCTTCTTTTGGCCAGGGCTTTCTACGAGTGTCGCCAAATACGTCGCCTCTTGTGCGCCTTGTCAGCACCGGAAACGCTCCACGTCACCCCCTGCCGGTCTACTCCAGCCCCTTCCGTGTCCAGCAAGCCTGTTTGAAGTGGTCGGAATTGACCTTTACGGTCCCTTGCCTCCGACAGCGGCCGGTCATCGCTGGATAGTTACGGCAGTGGACCACCTGACTCGCTACGCTGAAACCGCTCCACTTCCTTCAGCTAGCGCCACCTAGATCGCTCACTTCTTTTAAACAACATTTTGCTACGCCATGGAGCGCCCCACGTTTTGCTAAGCGATCGAGGCAAGACATTTCTGTCTCAAATTCTCGCCGACTTGCTTCGAGCTTCCAACACCTGTCACAAGATGACGTCCAGCTATCATCCCCAAACAAACGGCCTCACAGAACGCTTCCATCGAACTCTCTCGGATATGATCTCTATGTATATTCAACCTGACCATCGCAACTGGGACGCCATCTTACCTCCTGTTACCTATGCTTACAATACCGCAATTCAGACCACAACCGGATACTCCCCGTACTACCTTGTATACGGCCGTCACCCTTCGCACACTCTGGATACCTGCTTCTTCGCCGCTGCCGTGTCACCTTCTGCGACGTCTCCTGAACAGTTTGTTGCTCGCGTTGAACACTGCCGCCAACTTGCCCGCATGCGCACTGAAGCGAGCCAACAGGATCGAAAGCAACGCTACGACGCTGTGCATCGCTCTCCTCAATTCCGACCCGGTGATGAAGTCTTGGTATGGACGCCTATTCGTGTTCCGGGCCTATGCGAGAAGTTCTTGCACCGTTTCCTTGGTCCGTACAAGGTTCTCGAGGCGACCTCTCCTGTAAACTTTCGCGTCACACCGGTTTGCCCAAGTTCCCACCGCCGCCACCGTGGCACCGAGATAGTTCACGTTTCCCGGCTCAAGGTTTTTAACCGCCGCGACGAACTCTGAAACGCGGCCAGGCGACCGCTTCTTTCAACAGGGGGGATAATAGTGTGAGCTGAGTTTGTGTCTTGCTGCCTGCTAGGAGATATTTGTCCCCATTGGTATTATTCATCATCACCAGTAGCTTGCGGCTACCGCATCATCTGCTGTACATACTCATCATCACCGGCACAACCTCGTCTTCGGCTAATCATCATCAGCAGGGACGCTGGGTCGCCATATTGGTTCGTCCCCGCCTGACGCCTCGGAATAAAGTTGCTGCGAAAGCAACGGTCCCGTCACCTTCTATCTACGGCCTCACAAAATATATATATATATATTGAAGCGTAGTTTGTTGGACCACTAACCAGCAGTTAGAGCTGCGGAGAAGCCGAGGTTCTTCGTGCTAAGCAAGCTATGTCCGACGCGATACTCGATCGGCCCGTGCGCCAAGCGATGCTTCTGCCTTCTCGTCGTCGGGCGTGCACCAGCCGAATATCCCCAATGGGGAATTGTCCTTGCATGAACGCCTGTGAATATTACATCAATCGCGTCCATAATCAACGCTACAATATTCGCCCCCGGTGGAAAAGGAGCCATCCTGGCGACTCAAGGTGACGAGGAGACCACAGGATCGTAATACTCTTCCATCCGGTTGGCGTGAACTATCTCGCGTCCACGGTGTCGACGGTCGGGTGCGGGCGCAACCGGTTCGATGAGGGTAATTCACTGGTGAAGTTTGCTTGACGACTCTGTAGGGTCCATGATATTTTGCAACAAGCTTGGGTGAGAGACCGGGTGTAGGGCATGGAACCCAATGCCAGACAAGTGAATCAGGCCTATAGGTGGGAGCCGCGGTGGAAGCGTCGAGATTATGCTTCTGGTGTTGCTGGTGTTCACATGTCAGCGAGCGGGCGAGCTGACGGCACTCTTCGGCATGCATGACTATTTCCAAAATGGGTGCGAACTCTGTCTGATCTGGGCGATACGGCAAAATTTTGTCAAAAGTGCATGCGGCTCCCGTCCGTAGAGCAGGAAAAAAGGTGAGAATCCCGTCGTCGTCTGCGTGGCCGTGTTGTAGGTGTACGTGACAAAGGGAAGTATCACGTCCCAGTCAGAATGGTTCGACGCCACCTACATCGAAAGCATATCACTCAAGGTGCGGTTAAATCGTTCTGTGAGATCATTCGTCTGCGAGTGGTAAGACGACGTAGTTCGGTGAACATTTGGACATTCCCGCAGGAGGGCTTCGATGACTTCCGACAGGAAGACGCGACGTCGGTCACTGAGCAGCTCTCGAGGAGCACCATGGCGAAGTATGAAGCGGCGTAACAGGAAGGACGCGACGTCACGTGCCGTGGCAGTTGCTAGAGCAGCGGTTTTTGCATAGCGCGTAAGGTGATCCACTGCCACAATGACCCAACGGTTGCCAGCAGCTGTGCACGTTAGGGGACCGTAGAGGTCTATCCCAATGCGATCGAACGGTCTTTCTGGGCACGGCGTGGCTGCAGCGGGCCCGCCGCAGGAGTAGGAGGGGATTTGCGCCGCTGACAGTTGATGCATGACTGGATGTACTTGCGGACGAACGTGTACATTCCTCGCCAGTAACACTGTAGGTGAAGCCGCTCATACGTTTTTAACACACCGGCGTGAGCGCAGCTGGGGTCAGCGTGGAAGAATGCGCATATGACCGTGCGCAAATGGCGAGGTATTACCAGCAACCATTTGCGACCTCCTGATTGGTAGTTGCGCCTGAAGAGCATTTCGTCGCGGAGTGCAAAGTGGGCAGCTTGTGGGCGCAGCGCAAGCGATTCTTGAGCAGAGGACACGCCGGAGAAGAAGTCAATAAGCGAAGCAATCCTGGGGTCCTTGCGCTGCTCGGCTGGTATGTCCGTGATGTCGTGGACGACAGGCAGGCATCAACAGAAACGGAACAAGAGTTTTCCGCTGGTAGGGGGGACCGGGACAGAGCGTAAGCGTCTGAATGCTTTCGGCCGGAACGGTACAGCACACGGATGTCATGCTCTTGAAGTCGGAGAGCCCAGCGACCAAGGCGGCCAGACGGGTCTTTGAGCGACGACAACCAACACAATGCGTGGTGGTCCATCACAACGTCAAAAGGACCACCGTTCAAATATGGTAGAAATTTTGTAAGCGGCCATACGATGGCCAAGCACTCCTTTTCCGTGCCCGAATAATTTAACTCAGCTTTTGTGAGCGTACGACTGGCATAATCGACGACATAATCGTCAAAACCAGCTTTTCGTTGGGCAAGCACTGCACCGATTCCGGCGCCGCTGGCATACGTGTGGATTTCTATTGGCGCGCTCGGGTCAAAGTGTAGCAGAATAGGCGGGGAAGTAAGGAGTCGTCGTAACCTTGCGAAGGCTTCATCGCAATCCCTCGACCAAGCGCCAATACCGCTTTCCTTGCCGAGAAGCGCCGTCAAGGGCGCAATTATGGCGGCAAAGTTGCGAATGAAGCGGCGTAAATATGAACACAGCCCAATAAAGCTCCGTAGGGCCTTCATAGTGGTCGGTTTAGGGAACTCGGCGACCGCGCGTCGTTTGGTGGCGTTGGGAAGAATTCCCTTCTTCAACACAACGTGGCCCAGTATGGTCAACGTTCGCGCCGCAAAGTGGAATTTCTTCACGTTGAGTTGCAATCTGGCATTCGCAAGGCAAGTCAAAACCTGCTCAAGGCCCCTCAAATGAGTGTGGAAGTCGGGAGAAAAAACGACTATGTCATCGAGATAACACAGACACGTTTTTCACTTCAGGCCGCACAAAATGGTGTCCATCATCCCCTCTAACGTAGCAGGAGCGTTGCACAGGCCAAACGGCATAACGTTACATTCATACAAGCCGTCAGGACTGATGAACGCCGTTTTCACACGATCGGCCTACGCCATGGGTACCTGCCAATATCCAGACCGCAGATCAAGGGAAGAAAAGAACTCAGTGCCTTGTAAACTATCAAGGCCATCGTCGATCCGTGGTAAAGGATAGACATCCTTCCGCGTTATGCTGTTCAGACGGCGATAATCTACGCAAAATCGGAAGAACCGTCCTTTTTTGTTACAAGCACCACTGGAGACGCCCACGGACTGTTGGAGGGCCGAATTACTCCCCGCTTAAGCATATCGTTCACTTCTTCGTCAATAGTGCTGCGCTCCTTCGGCGACACACGGTACGGTCGTTGGCACAGTGGTGCATGCGAGGCGTTGTCAATGGAGTGAGCAACTGCAGATGTTCGGCCCAGCGGTGCCTTTGCGCCGTAAAAAGAAGAGCGGAACCGATATAGCAGAGCGAGGAGCCTCACTCGTTGGTCTGATCTGAGGGTAGGATCGATCGAAGCGCCAATATCCGGAGGCGATAGGTCTGGTGCTGACGGGGCAGGACTCAGTCCAGCCACTGGAACCCATGACGGAAAGTCGTCTGGTACGGCGTGACAAGCTGTGGCCCAACAACTTCGACGCAGCCAAGGACCTCACCATGCAGGAGACGAAGGGGCTCCAAGGACTTGTTGTTGACTACCATGGCGCTCGTGCCAGCATGAACTGTCAGTAGGGCGAATGGCAGGGACAGCGATTTTCGGTGGAGAAATAAGGGCGACGGCTTAAAAAGAACAGGTGCGTCGGGAATGGAAGAGCAGCAGAGCGGTACGAGAGCAGCCGAGCGGGGAGGTATGTCCGTGTCGTGAGCCACCGTGAGCGTTGCAGGGGCAGTGGACTGAAGGTCGTCATAAGGCGCGTCCAAGCGAGAATCAAATTCTATTTCCCTGTTGAAAATTCCATCAACCAACCATCAAGATTCATTGCTGGAAAGCTTGATTGCGTTTGATGGTCGCCTTGGAAAACTTGATGTACGTAAGAAACTGTAATGGAAGCTGCTGGAAGGGGACGCTGGAAGGTGCTGGCAGGCATGGTGGCATGCCTGCCAGCACCTTCCATCGTCTTCCACCACCTCCCTCCGTGCTTGCGGCGCAATGGCAGCATATGTTGGCGTGACGGCAAGCTTGACTGCTGAATTGATGATGGAAATGCATTTTCTGAATGAATGACGGCAGAAAGCCAAAATTTATACGAGAGCGAAGCGCTTGTAATAACAGAAACATAGCGGTGGCATTGACCGTTGCGAGAAAATAACAAAAGCTGCCTTTTTGAAAAGGTGTTGCAGAAAACTTAATAGGCACGCTGCCCAATGACGGCAGATGCTGGCGTGACGGCAAGCTTGACTGCTGTGTTGATAAAGCATTTGCCGAACGAATGCTGACAGCAAGCCAAACTTCATTCGATAGCGAAGGACAGATATAATAACAGAGACATAGCGGTGGCATTCGGAATATCGAGAAAAAAAACAACAATAACTGCCTTCTTGATAAGGTGCTGCTGAAAGCTTGGCATATTAGAGAAAAGCTACTTTGATTAGTGCTTCTTGTTTTTAAGCCAGAACTTGAAGGGCTGGTATGAAACTGTATGCCCTTTATTCGCCGTTTTTGGTGTAAGAAGGGCAGTGCCGACCCTTACGTTGAAAACATGGGCAGCTTTTTTTCGCTGCGACAGGGTCAAACCGTACGTGTTCATTTTCGCTGTGCTGAACCTGCGGACAGAACCGTCCGTGGCATGGCTTAAATTGTACGCGGCAGACTACGGGTCTAGCGCTTCGCCGATCCGCCTTAGTTGTATTCAGCTGCCTTGAGACAGATCAAACCACGGTATTATTACACAACATAATTTTCATTCCGGGCGCGCATGCCATTTCACTCATAGCTACGTTGGCAATCGTCGGGGAGAACGGGGATGTGCGATATCTCTTTTAGGTTGAGATTGCTGGCTACACGGCTCAAGGTGAGACTCGTGTTGGTGACCGGTGCGTGCCCAAGAAGCTGTATGACTGCCGGAATGGGTTGTATACGAGAAGCAGTAAACATAAATCACAATATTTGTGCATTCATTGGCAATTCAGTTTGAGAAACCAAATAAATGCCGCTTGTTGGGGCGCCTGTTCTGTTTGTGCCGGTGGTGCAGTGGTAACGCGCTCGCTTTTTGTTCCAAAGGTTGGTGGTTCGATCCTCAGATCCTTTTTTTTTTCACCGTCAGCACGATGTGATTTTTTTTTTCAACCGGAAAACGTGCCTATTCTTGGTCGTTTTTAACCAAAAGTGATTTCCCCCAAGTGATGTCGGAGGTTTATTCCAAAACTTGCTTATATACAGGATAGCCCAACAAACTCAACTTTTTGCTGGGTATGGGAACCTGATCTTTCTATTTACATTGCTTTAGGTGTCTATGTTCAACCCAGAATTTGTTTCGACGCATTTTGTTTACTGCGCGCCTTGTATGAACTGCGTTACGAAAAAACAAAGGCATAGCCGAAACCGAAACTCCGGCCTCAGTACTCCACTGCTCCATCCAGCAACATCGCCACGCCATCACGCCGTCGCATTCCCTTCTTCCTGGCCGCCGAGTCGGTGGAGTTGTACGCGCTTGTCGAGTGGCTTTGTTGTGGTTGTTTTGAAGATATTGGATTATTGTTTCGACGAAGATATGTCGCCTGTGATTTAAGGTAAGTGACTAGACAACTTTTCGCACTTTACTTGTGTATTTAACAGGGCAGGGCTCTTCCGTTCCGTGTTAGATGTCTGCGTCGTCGGTTAGCCCTAATGTTTTTTGACAGCGACTGATTTTGAGGGTTACGTCGTTACGTAGATCTGCCTTTCCACCGCGGATATTGCGTGCGGGAGTAGCAACAGTAGGGTTGTTCGATGTACAGTCCCGGACTCACCGCCGATTCCCTGAAAGCAGTCAGGCATTCGATTTTCTTGTGTATCCTTATGGCTTCGGGGAATCCTCGGACTCCCGCGGAATATCCGCGGTGAATTCAAATCTGTAAATTAAAGAGCCCTATGTTTGTGCCATTTGTAGGCTTTTTGCTGAGCGAAGTAGGATGATACTGCTACGTTGGCTAAACGGTTTGTTGCTCGCAACAACCGATCGCCAATACGCGCGGTCGACCGCTCCAGGTTGAGTTCGCAAGTTTTTTTTTTTCGTGGGTAGTTCTTTTTAAGGAATTGCAATATTGTACTTCTTCGCATCATTTTTCGTACCTGGACTGGGGTGGCACGCTTTAGGTAACTTTTAGCCGAGGCACATAGCAGTCTACACTACACTGCAGGGATTGTCATTTTTCAAAGCGGTCACTCAGTAAAGTGCACGAGTACAAACAAGGCTCTCTGCGTTCAGATGAGGGTACGATGGCTGAAATTGGCGTCACACTCGCAAGCCCCGCATGTGCAGTGAATGTTTGAGTGTTCCAATCGTTCGATAATCGCATATATGTTTGTGCATGTGTTTCAGTAGCACCAAAAACGTTCATTCAACCCGAATTTGCTACCACGTCGAAACTACATGCGTATCGTGCCTCTGGTGCCGAGGCATAAGCAATGCTGGCCGCGCATGGGGAGCGCTTAAGCACTGCAACATTCACTACCGTCTCCGAATAATTCGCGGCCACGCGTGTTGCTCAGTTAGATTTTGTATTGGGCTCTCATTCTGTGGATGAGTGCATCCCGCACAAGAGCAAACGCTTAAAAAAAAAAGTGGGTCTCCTCTGGACTGGTTAAGGCCGAAGGTCTCTTTCTAGTATATAGCTTGTGTACATAATTGCACAGCAAAGAATACACTCTTTGTTAAAAACACATGACTTGATGTAAATAAATATAGTTCTAGAAAATATACCGCTAGAGAATAGATGGGAGAACAGCCTTTTCTAGATGGTTATATCACCCTGAAAGTTTTTTTTTTCTGAAGAGGATAACCTTTTTTTCGTCGCAATATTTTTTTTAACCACTGGCTATTGTCATTATTGGCAGTAACGCATTATTGTCATGTATCAAATTTTTGAAAATCGTTTCAGTGGGTTTGATGTCAATATGAGCACAACCTTAAATCTCATTTCCTATGCATCGCAGCCATTATTAAGGACTAATTAGATTCATGTTTTGAAGGAAAAAAATTGTTGCCATGATATTGATGGTACCAGTTGAAAACATACACCGACACATCATGTGGGCTTCAAGCACTGCGTAGGAAGGAGAATTGAACCTGATTTAAGCTGCAATCACCTAGAAGAGACTTCAGAAACAAACAAAATTGCTTCACTTGTATTTTTGTTCAGCAGTTCATCACAGCCTTTCCAGCCTCCTTTGGCAGCATTGTTAGGCTGTGTCTAGCGTTTCCGTCCAGACGGAACGGCAACTGTCACTAAAGTTCCGTCCAGAGGAAACACAACTCGCATTGAGAGCAGTCTCTCTTGATTTTTACCCATCCGGCCAAACCGCTACCGCTCACTGACTAGCCAGAATCACTGATAATTATTAATAATTACAGGTGATTGGACTAACTCTAGCTCAATCTGGACGGATCTCCAAGCCGCCACCCGACGCCCGCTTCACAATGTTTCAGCGAGAGCAGTCGGTCTTGATTTTTACCTAACCGGCCAAACCGCTTCCGCTCACTGACTAGCCAGAGTCACTGTTAATTATTAATCACTGGTAATAATTAGAGGAGATCGGGCGTAACTGGCGATGGCTACGTCGGCCTTGGCTCCAGCGAGCGGGAGCGGCTCAGCCGCTTGGGTAAAAAACCAAGGCCGACTGCTCTCATCGCGTGAATTGTAAAGCGGGCGTGAAGTTTTGCTATTACAAAATGCTAACCACGGCCACACACACAAAAAAAATACGGTGCGAGAATCGAACCAGGGACTACAACGTCCGCAGTCAGCCGCGGAACCACTACACCAAATCCCAGAATGAGAAATGGCGGCTAATCGGCTGGTTTTGATTTGGCGTTCAGTCTGGACGGAACTTTAGCAGTTTTTAGCATTCCATCTGGACGGAACGCTAGGCACTCCATAATTGTTAGGGCAACGTTATCATAATTTAGGTCTGCGCTTTGTCACAGAATCGTGGAGGCAATTTGCCGTAGTAGCAATGAGAGAGCTCATCTCGGCACCTTTTTACGCATACATGAACTGGTCATAATGAACGGCATCTACTTCCAAGGAGAGAATTGAGTTAGAAACTTGATCGTTGACATTGTCACTATGCTGTGATAGTCACTTCGGCCATCCTTACATCCAGTTAATGTGGTATTTTATTGTTCTTATATTCTCGCTTGGAGTGTGAAGAACACCTTGCTCGACACCTTAAAATCGCATTTAGAACTTTGAAGGATTAAGGCTAATGCAACTTGCTTGTTGTTTGCCACTCACTTCTATCTTGCAGGCTACTGACTATTACACCTTGCAGTGGAGATGAGCTGGCATGCCCTACTTGGTGATCTGAATGGACCTCTCATCAGATGTCACTGGCTGTTTTTCAGGTTGGTTACAATAGGTTAGCACCTAGTTCTATACAATTGTAGTGCAATGCTATGACGTGCACTGTGAAATTCAGTTACCAGAACTTGCCTAATTTGACCGAAAGTGCAGTGCTTTGGTCTTCCAATAGCACTGTATATATATGCATGTCGGCTTCTTCATTTCAGCAATTCATTGCTCTTTGAGTTTGGAATCAGTGAATTTGGATGTATTGTCTTAAAGGTCTTTATGTATTGTTTAACATGAACGTTTGCTGCCATTGTACATTGGACTTCTGAAACACAAGCACGAAGGTGAGAGTTCTTAGTAAAAAAGAGAACTAGGATGCACATGATGCAACATTTAGAAGTGACACAGCCGCTTTATATCCCCCTTTTGGTGCAGCCCGCCGAATGCTTCTCTCCGCCTGTGAGAACGATAGCTCTTTCCCTCCGCCGCGTCGCCTGTGGTGCACGCTAATGGTGATGCGGTGGCGTCAATTCGGAAAGCAGCCACACAATCAGCCATCCGCGCTAGCAGTTCTTGGTTCGGCTGTAGTGTTATTGCACTTTGTCATGCTTCACTTGAGACACCTTGCTGAACAGGCTGCAATCACATTTACGTGGAGTAGATGCATGGTCTTTAACGTGGCATTGCACTGTTCAGCTTGTTTTACTGGAATTTTTCGGTTCTGTAGCGTGTTCGTGACCTTTGGGCTTTTTCTGAAGGAACTTTGGGCTGCTGATGACGACAGGCGAAAATATCAAGGTGGCATGGGACAGCTTACTTTTTTCCAGGTTCGACTCAATGTGCGATCAGCTTAGGACCCAAACTGGGTTCACAATTGACAACTTTTGTTGGATCTTAAAGAGGGCCTTGAGAACAAAACGTTCCCTAACTTTCTGCATTCCATCAAACATCCCTCTCTCTCTCTCTAGAAAATTTGTTCTAAGGTTCTTAATGAGGTGGTTTGGTCAAATAAAAGGAACGATGGGTCATTTTGCCGCGCTGGATGTAGCAAAACATGCTGTAGTGTGTTGTCAACCGACATGCCTAGAAACATGGCGCTGTTTGTCTGGTGGCTGTCTGTGACAATACGGATAATGAAGAACCCCACCTCTTACACAGAGTTGAGCACACTAAAATTCGGGTTACGGAGCCGGTCATGCTTCATGTTCCCGGTAAAAAATACCCTAAGGGGATAACGTCAGCCGTGGAAAGCCCCCGCAGGACAAACCAAAGGAGCCTGCAGGCTATTTCAGTGGCACCGCCGGTTAAATTTTCACAGCCTATATCAAGGCCGAAAATTTGTCGACTTGGCAGCCATAAATTACTTTTTCCTGCATTGACATTTCGTCAGTAATCAGGCTGCAGTATGGTTCTTTTAGTGACCTCAAGCTTTGTCCCTCCACTTGAAGCCGTTCCTTTATTAGGTTGGTTACTCGAGTCTCTTGCAGAATGTCCGACAAGATTTTTAGTGTGCTTTGACACGGCAGTTTCAGCAGTTTTTTTCCCCTCACATGCTCGTATCCTTTACAAGAAGTCGCCTTCGACAACACTTTTCCGCTACGTGGGTTCCTGCCTAGTCGGCGCGCCTTATCACTATCTGTTCCATGGCAAATTTGGCACACCCGTTCTCCTTGTGCGGCTTCCGAAAAGGTCTTTAGTGCTTGCACAGCTCGGTTGTCCTCATAGTATTGAACTTTCTCTAAATTCATCACAAGTTTGCTGATGTTTTTGCGAGCGTTCCTTTAGTCTGCACTTTCATCTCAAGACTGTGTGCGTTTCTTTTTGTCGCTTCAATGCATCCAGCCAGGTTAAATGTCATCTGGCATTCTTCACCTTTCAATTTAACGTGCTCCTAACCTTCAACACACTCGCCTGAAGCTACATTTTCTTGTGCCTGGTATTCGCTGGCTGCACTTTGAGCGTAGAATTCTTCTAGACGAGGGTGTTTTGCTTCTTTCCCACCTGCTGCTAACGCATGTTCTCTTGAAATTCTCGCTTGCATGCATGCACGCTTGCATCTTACTAAAATCCTTTCCCGGGAAAGGCATTGCCACTATGCGGTGGCTTTTAGAGCTGTGCCAGTCAAGAGCACCCTTCCATGACCTGAAGGGAGTCCTAGCAGGGTGGTTTCCACTTAATTTGATGAAAATGTTCTTTTTCTGCAGGCTTTCGATTTTTATGGCAAAGAGGAATGGCAGAAGCAAGGGACCACATCGGAGTGACCATCTCAGAATGTTTAAGGAGGTATGTAAAATGTGAATATACATTTGTTTTGAGTTGATCTGAATTGTATAAGCTTTAGTGTATAACTCAGTTTTTTTTTCTTTTCAGCTGCCCACCTGTTCGAAGATAGTCACCATATTTGATATTTAATGATAATATATTCAACGTTAAAACCAAGTTTGTTTTGTGTAATATTTTTAAGCACCCCAGCACACACCTCTAAGCTGTCATAAAATGGTTAATAAGCTTTCAGAGCATTGTAGCAGGATAGCAGAAAAATGATCACGACATGAATGGACAGAGCAAAAGGCATACGCAAGCTTACTTATTTGCTGCAAATCTTATTTTATAAATTTATTCGCAAGAAATGAAAACCAGTTTTTAATTAGCATTGCATAGCACCTTTCCTTTTCGTGTCGTCATCATTTTTGTGCAATTTCGCATATCTGCCGTCATACCGTCACTTAACCTCACACCTCGGCAAAGTTGGCGCGGCTCACTCAAACTCACTCACAATTTTTTTTTCGAATCACCACTCACTCAAACTCAGACCCAATGCTGAGCAGCACATCTGCGCTCACTCAAACTCAGACTCAATGCTGAGCAGCACATCTGCGCTCACTCAAACTCAAACTCACATTGAGCTCAAAACTCAGAACTCACTCGGACTCAAAACTCAAAATGTACTCAGAACTCAAAATGTGCTCAAACTCAAAATGAACTCAAAACTCAAAATGGACTCAAAACTCAAAATGTACTCAAACTCAAAGTGAACTCAAACTCAAAATGGACTCAAAACTCAAAATGTACTCAAACTCAAAATGAACTCAAAACTCAAAATGTAATCAAACTCAAAATGTACTCAAACTCAATTTGGACTCAAAACTCAAAATGTACTCAAAACTCAAAATGTACTCTAACTCAAAATGAACTCAAAACTCAAAATGGACTCAAAACTCAAAATGTACTCATACTCAAAGTGAACTCAAACTCAAAATGGACTCAAAACTCAAAATGTACTCAAACCTCAAAATGTACTCAAACTCAAAATGTACTCAAGACTCAAAATGTACTCAAAACTCAAAGTGTACTAAACCTCAAAATGGACTCAAAACTCAAAATGTACTCAAAACTCAAAATGAACTCAGAACTCAAAATGGGCTGAGAACTCAAAATGAATTCAGAACTCACATGGCCTCACAGATTGAGACAGTCAGAGAGTGAGAGTTTGAGAGTGTGAGATTGAGTGTGAGTGTGAGAGTGAGAGACGAGAGTGTGAGTGAGAGTGTGAGTGAGAGTGTGAATGTGAGTGTGACTGAGTGAGAGAGAGTAAGAGTGGGAGTGTGGGTGAGAGTGTGACTGAGAGTGTGAGTGAGAGTGGGAGTGAGAGTGTGAGTGAGAGCGGGAGTGGGAGTGAGAGTGAGAGTGTGAGTGTGAGTGAGAGCGAGAGTGAGAGAGGGAGAGTGTGAGTGAGAGTGAGAATGAGAGTGTGAGTGAGAATGAGAGTGAGAGTGTGAGTGAGAGTGTGAGTGTGTGTGAGAGTGTGTGTGTGTGTGTGTACCTTTTGGTATATACCTTTTTCTATACCCTCATAATTATAACCAGAAAGCATTTTTATATTTGTCCCACGTGATCCCCCTCGACGAGACCTTTAATTTGATACCCCACACACCTTAGGAGGGTCATACAAAATTCATACCAGTCAAACTAACGATGCCTATCACGACTGTAACCAGGACGCATTATTTAGGTGTCCGACATGATTCCCCTAACTGGAACCTTCAATTTGACGCCCCACATGCTTCAGTGTCCTCACGTTGATTTTAAACCCAACTATGACTCATAATGACCATCTCATGATTCGAACTACGAAGCCTTTTTTATTTGTACCACGTGATTCCCCTCGTCAAGACCGTAAATTTCATACCCTACACGCCCTAGCGGGGTCACTTCGAATTTTACCCCAATATAAGACTCGCCATGACAATATAATGGTTATAACCAGGAAGCATTTTTGTATTTCTCCCACGTGATTCGGCTCATCAAGACCATTGATTTGATACCCATCACATCCTAGCGGAATCAATTTGAACGTTAAACCAATCAATGACTAACCATGACTATCTCATGATATAGCCCTACCACATTTTTGTCCCACGTGATTTTCCTTATCGGAATCTTCAATTTGATGCCCCGGACACCCAGTGGCATCATTGTGAATTTTAACCTAATTTATGACCAATTTTGACTATGTCATGATAATAATCAGGAAGCACGTGATTACCCTCATCGAGACCTTTAATTTGATACGTCCTAGCGTCATGACCCTGAATTTTAACCGAATCTTTGACTTACCATGACTACGTCATGATATATCCATATCTCATGTTCGTCCCCAATGATTCCCCACATCGAGACCTTGAATTTGATTCCCCACATGCCCTCGCAGCGTCATTTTGAATTTTAACCCAATCTATGACTCATTATGACTGCCTGATGACTACAATCAGGAAGCATTTTTTTTATTTACCCCGCGTGATTCCGTTAATCCGGACCTTTCATTTGATACCTTACACGCCTTAGCCTCATCAGTTTCACTTTTCACCCAATCTAATCTGGTCTATATTCTGTCTTAAGGGGCGCTGCCCAGTCAATTCAGCTAATTCATTTGAAACAGTAGAAAGGACAGCCCCCGCCCCCATTTCCCCCCGGCTCTCACCTCTTCCTTTGTGACCCCTACTATATCAAGCCATTAACAGAAGCAGGCGAACAACCAGCACGCCAGCGCTGCCGTGTGCTTTCCCACCACCCTTTCCCACGCTCTTAGTGGATCCGTGAGGAGGAAAAGTTAAGACAACCCTTTTTTATGAACTCACCAGTCAATTATTACTCACGCGCCCAGCCGCGAAAATTGGGTATACAGCAAGTGCTTATGGCCATGAAAATTCAACAAGAAACTAAAAAAAATCAGACACCACCTCCCTCCCAACCGATCATGCGGACCGCGATTGGTGCCACACCCGCAGGTTACCTGAATTCCGAGCCCACAGTGACGCATGAAACTTAACAGCCAACCATAGCTGCCTGCTGGGCTACTCATATGTACTCAAACTCCAAATGGACTTAAAACTCCTATGTACTCAGAACTCAAAATGTACTCAAAACTCAATATGTAATCAAACTCAAAATGTACTCAAACTCAAAATGTACTCAGAACTCAAAATAGACTCCAACTCAAAATGTACTCAGAACTCAAAATGAACTCAAACTCAAAATGGACTCAAACTCAAAATGTACTCAGAACTCAAAATGGGCTCAAACTCAAATTGTACTCAGAACTCAAATGGACTCAAACTCAAAATGGACTCAGAACTCAAAATGGACTCAAACTCAAAGTGTACTCACAACTCAAAATGGACTCAAACTCAAAATGGACTCAAACTCAAAATGTACTCAGAACTCAAAATGGACTCAGAACTCAAAATGGACTCAAACTCAAAGTGTACTCAGAACTCAAAATGGACTCAAACTCAAAATGTACTCAGAACTCAAAATGGACTCAAACTCAAAATGTACTCAGAACTCAAAATGGTCTCAAACTCAAAATATACTCAGAACTCAAAATGGACTCAAACTCAATCGGACTCAAACTCAGTCGTGATCACTCGGCTCAAACTCACTCAAGCTCATACTCACCATGCCATACTAGCCTCGCGCTCACTCAAACTCAAACTCACGCGTGAGTTTGAGTCCAAATGAGTCTGAGTGAGTGGACTCATGAGTGAGTTCGCCGACCTCTGCGTAACCTGCCAGCATCGACGCTACCATTGCCGTCAGCTACCGACGCATGCCGTCAGCTACCCCGTACCGACGTCTACCAGCATGCCGTCATCCATCACCCTGCCAACATGCAGTCATCTGCCATCATCCATCACCCTGCCAGCATGCAGTCATCTGCCGTCATGCCATCATTAATGCCATTACCATATTCCACCATGTCGATGTTTGATGGATTCCATCAACTCCACATTTTCAATAGGGTTGTGCACGCGCACAGTCGATTATTGCGCGATGGCGAGATAAAAAGTCCCAGCCTAAAATGACGTCATGGGAGCAGGATGGCAGCACGAGGAACTCGACGGGGTACACGACGTTCTGGATCGTGGCACGCGCCGTGCAGGCTGCCAAAGGTTTTAGACGTCGCGCAGTTGCACTACACAACGAAAATTGCGGCAGTGGCGTCGTAACTTTTCTAAGCGAGCGGCAAATATCGGCGGTAATGACGGAGACGGCTGCGCCTGTGTCGACTAGTGCGACTGTACATACACCCCCAACAGATACGTCAATTACATTTGTAGGCCTTTTACAGATCAAAAGTCGCGCAGCTCTTGCCTCCGGAACTGCGGCGGCTAGTTTTTCTGTTCAGTTGGCCTTCAGCGACGTCGCATAGGCGATAGTGAGCGGCAACGTGGGGAGCTTGAACAGCGGCTATCGGGGTCACGACGGCTGAAATCGTTGTACCTGGAGGCAGGTAACGGCGACCTGTGAAAAGTGTGGTTTCCAACGTCATTATTCATCGCGTACACGCGGCGGCGAGAGTAACGGGCCACATGGCCTGGATGTCGGCAGGCAACACAGATGGGGCGATTATCAGCCGTGCGTCACAGATCCCCCGTTGCGGATTACTGTGTACCGCAGAGCGTAGCGGGTTTGGCGGCATGTCCCGAAAAGACGTCCCATCTGGCTGCACCGGTCTCCCCATCCTCGGCCTACGTGAGGGGTGCATAATAAAGAGTGGGTGGCAGTGCCTCTGCCACCTGTTTCTTGATCATGTGGCGAAGCGCTGGAAGCGTCGGCGAGACAACGGAAGGAGCCACTTCGGTAGGCACTCCGTATCGTGGAGATGGGCCAGGGACTGACGGTGGCATCGTGAATCCAGGCTCCAGGGTAAGAACTGAGACTTGCCGAGCGACGTCTTCGCGAACAAACTGTTGAAGCTGCCGCAACAAGGATACGTCAGCCCCCTCCTCTGTCAAGCTCGACAGCGGCTCTCCCTGGAAAGAACAGCGCTGGGTAAGCGCCCTCTGCCTGCGGAGTTCTTCGTAGCTTCGGCACTGGGTGATGATGTCAGCAACGGCTCGCAGATCTTTCGCTAACAGCATCTGGAAAGCATCATCATCGGTTGCAGAGGTCCACAACATCCTCGATATAACTTGTGGAGGTCTCTCCAGGACGCTGTGCTCGTGTGCGGAGACGCTGCTCAGCAAGAAGCTTCCGCACGGCGGGACGGCCGAAGACCTCGACAATACGGTTTTTGAATTCAGCCCAGGTACCCATGGTGGGTGCGTTGTTGTGGAACCACTTCTTGGCTAGGTGGCCCAAATGAAACTCAACGTCATTAAGCTTCATGCGATCGTACCATCTGTTGTGCGTGCTCACTCGTTCGTACTGCGACAGCCACTACTCCACGTCGTTGTCATCCGTTCCATCGAAGTTAGGGGGGTCTCGCTGGCGAAGCACACCCGAACACATGATGGGCTACGGTGAGGATGGTGCCATGTCCCGGTCGGTGTTCAGCTGCATCACGGGCTGTAGACGCCTGCTTCGTAGCTACAGCGTGTGGTATCGGAGTCTTGCGATGCGAAGATAAAGTCACGCTGCGAACGAACCCGCACCTCTACCAAACTGACGCGTGGTTTAGTGGACCACTAACGAGCAGTTAGAGCTGAGGAGAAGCCGAGGTTCTCCGTGCTAAGCACGCTATGTCCATCGCGATACTCCATCGGCCCGTGCGCCAGGCGATGCTTCTGCCTTCTCGTCGTCGGGCGTGCACAATTGCATCAATCGCGTCCATAATCAACGCTACTATATATATATATATATATATATCAAGGTTGCAGTCGTCATTGCCAGTGCTATTCGGCTTTTTTTCGAAATATTTAATAGGGGTGAATGACGTGTGCTTGTCACGTTTTCTTTTTGATTCATTGATAAATAAGCGAAAATATAAGTCGAGAAAAAATCCGCCGTTTTCCGGGAGCGGGACTCGAACCCACATCTCCGCATAACCGGTGCGGTGCGTTAGCCATTACGCTATCCCCACAGCGGCTTCTCTCTCGACTTTAAAGCGGGGGTTTATATTTACAAGAGCTCTGAGGCTTTCTCGACTTATTATTTTCGCTCATTTATCAATGAATCAAAAAGAAAACGTGACAAGCACACGTCATTTCGGCCCTATTAAATATTTCGAAAAAAAGCCGAATAGCACTGGCAATGACGACTGCAACCTTGATATTATCTTTACTGAGTCCCTCGTCCCGTATCTCTCTGTTCTGCTACATGCATTACGAGGCACTGGCTCCAGCAGTTCGGATATGCCAATTGCTAACCCCGACCTCCGACCACGTTCTACGTGGCGGCCGCTGGGAAAGAAGACGTTCTACGTCTCCCGCGGTAGTCGAGGGGCGGCGCTAGTTGACCGGCCTCAGAGCTCTTGTAAATATAAACCCCCGCTTTAAAGTCGAGAGAGAAGCCGCTGTGGGGATAGCGTAATGGCTAACGCACCGCACCGGTTATGCGGAGATGTGGGTTCGAGTCCCGCTCCCGGAAAACGGCGGATTTTTTCTCGACTTATATTTTCGCTTATTTATCAATGAATCAAAAAGAAAACGTGACAAGCACACGTCATTCGGCCCTATTAAATATTTCGAAAAAAAGCCGAATAGCACTGGCAATGACGACTGCAACCTTGATATGTATCTTTACCGAGTCCCTCGTCCCGTATCTCTCTGTTCTGCTACATGCATTACGAGGCACTGGCTCCAGCAGTTCGGATATGCCAATTGCTAACCCCGACCTCCGACCACGTTCTACGTGGCGGCCGCTGGGAAAGAAGACGTTCTACGTCTCCCGCGGTAGTCGAGGGGCGGCGCTAGTTGACCGGCCTCAGAGCTCTTGTAAATATAAACCCCCGCTTTAAGTCGAGAGAGAAGCCGCTGTGGGGATAGCGTAATGGCTAACGCAACCGCAAGCACCGGTTATGCGGAGATGTGGGCTTCGAGTCCCGCTCCCGGAAAACGGCGGGATTTTTTCTCGACCTATATTTTCGCTTATTTATCAATGAATCAAAAATGAAACGTGACAAGCACACGTCATTCGGCCCTATTAAATATTTCGAAAAAAAGCCGAATAGCACTGGCAATGACGACTGCAACCTTGATATGTATCTTTACCGAGTCCCTCCCCCCCAGCCAGTTGGACCATTGCTCCGACTCCACCGTTCTACGTGGCGGGCCGCTGGGAAAGAAGACGTTCTACGTCTCCCGCGGTAGTCGAGGGGCGGCGCTAGTTGACCGGCCTCAGAGCTCTTGTAAATATAAACCCCCCGCTTTAAAGTCGAGAGAGAAGCCGCTGTGGGGATAGCGTAATGGCTAACGCACCGCACCGGTTATGCGGAGATGTGGGTTCGAGTCCCGCTCCCGGAAAACGGCGGATTTTTTCTCGACTTATATTTTCGCTTATTTATCAATGAATCAAAAAGAAAACGTGACAAGCACACGTCATTCGGCCCTATTAAATATTTCGAAAAAAAGCCGAATAGCACTGGCAATGACGACTGCAACCTTGATATGTATCTTTACCGAGTCCCTCGTCCCGTATCTCTCTGTTCTGCTACATGCATTACGAGGCACTGGCTCCAGCAGTTCGGATATGCCAATTGCTAACCCCGACCTCCGACCACGTTCTACGTGGCGGCCGCTGGGAAAGAAGACGTTCTACGTCTCCCGCGGTAGTCGAGGGGCGGCGCTAGTTGACCGGCCTCAGAGCTCTTGTAAATATAAACCCCCGCTTTAAAGTCGAGAGAGAAGCCGCTGTGGGGATAGCGTAATGGCTAACGCACCGCACCGGTTATGCGGAGATGTGGGTTCGAGTCCCGCTCCCGGAAAACGGCGGATTTTTTCTCGACTTATATTTTCGCTTATTTATCAATGAATCAAAAAGAAAACGTGACAAGCACACGTCATTCGGCCCTATTAAATATTTCGAAAAAAAAGCCGAATAGCAACTGGCAATGACGACCTGCAACCTTGATATGTATCTTTACGAGTCCCTCGTCCCGTATCTCTCTGTTCTGCTTACATGCATTACGAGGCACTGGCTCCAGCCGTTCGGAATATGCCAATTGCTAACCCCGACCTCCGACCACGTTCTACGTGGCGGCCGCTGGGAAAGAAGACGTTCTACGTCTCCCGCGGTAGTCGAGGGGCTGCGCTAGTTGACCGGCCTCAGAGCTCTTGTAAATATAAACCCCCGCTTTAAAGTCGAAGAGAGAAGCCGCTGTGGGGATAGCGTAATGGCTAACGCACCGCACCGGTTATGCGGAGATGTGGGTTCGAGTCCCGCTCCCGGAAAACGGCGGATTTTTTCTCGACTTATATTTTCGCTTATTTATCAATGAATCAAAAAGAAAACGTGACAAGCACACGTCATTCGGCCCTATTAAATATTTCGAAAAAAAGCGGAATAGCACTGGCAATGACGACTGCAACCTTGATATGTATCTTTACCGAGTCCCTCGTCCCGTATCTCTGTGTTCTGCTATATATATATATATATATATATATATATATATATATATATATATATATATATATATATATATATGGGACGCTGGGCGCACGTGTGAAAACGATGGTAAACCTAACGTTTCGACGGGGTTCCGGTCTTCGTCAGAGTAAACCTCGGTAATTGAGTGGGCGGAATATATATGCACGATATGATTAAGGCTGACAAATACGGTCTTGGCACTTGACAGAGACATATCAACACATTAAAAAAATAAAAGACGGAAATTACAGCTAGTGATGTACACGTGTGAGTTAGCACGAAGCTTTTAAATACAGAACTTGTAAGGGATATCGAATCAAGGGGGATCAACCAAGGCCCTTTTGAGAAAAATGATAACATTCGGGGAGGGCAGCTGAACGCTTTATAGGCAAACTAATCAGTAGCGACTAGTAAAAAAATGAAAGCAAAAATCGTTACTGAAAACGTTGCATATAGGTTTCGTAAGCACAATTAAACAAATCGGTATGTCCGCACTAGAATTAGTTGCTCATAAGGGTAACGCATTGAAGCCTGCATTGACCCCTGATACGCAGGCGTCAATGCATTGCTCATATCCTTGAGTGAAACATATCCTAGAGGAACACCACTGGTTTCCTCATTAAAAAATGAGGACTGCCCATTTACACTCAGTAAACATGACCTTTTACATAAATAATTGCATAAAAGGCACGTCAGGGATGAGTGTATATTGAGGTGAGACAGTTTGTACATTAATAGATCGTGGCAGCCGACAGCAAAAGTCTTACTTAGATCAGAATAAACAAGATGAAGTTGGCCTCTCTCCTGCAAAGCTGCCGAGGTGTGCAGCATGAACTTGAAGAGATTTGCGCAGAATGTAACAAAGCGAGAACAAGCATTCAGAAAGTTACCTCGCAAATAAGTGATGCCAGCATCGGCTTGAAGTATGCCCGTTCAAATATATGCAACCAAACTTTTCTTCTTTCTGCGTCGCGTTTCCCGGACGCAATAACGAAGTCTTTTGATAACCCTGACCCTATTTGCGCTGCCTAAGGCACAAAACATCGGCACCGCGAAGCAACATAAAGCGACACCGATGCGGCATGTGTTTGAAACCAGCAGCTAATTCTTACTTTTCTCTTCGCTGGTGCCTACGATAAACCGGCACTGAAGCTGTTCAGCCAAACATGGCGCCGCACCGGCGGCGTTGTGCAATGTCCCAGCCGGCAAGCCCATAGAGTTTCTTACAGTTATTTGTATGAAACTCTATGGGCAAGCCCACACGGCCGTGGAGGCAGAATAAAAAAACGGCAGAGCTACCACGTGACTTTTCTGTTGACCAATGGCGGGCGGCTCTGGCCGGAGAAAAAGAAAATAGCAAAACACGAAGGAGGGAAGGAGCGCGGGTGAGGGCGAAAGGCGGCGTGATCATAGAATGGCACTACCTTAGTAATTTTACGGGCCTTATTGCCGCGGCGAGTGCCCCGACCTCTCGAATGCGGCCCCTGCTTCCCCTTTCACATCGCGGTTGCGTGAAGGCGGGAGAGTAAGGGAGGCAGGAAGCAATACCCCCTAGACTGCAAACCGCAAGACTGGCGAGTTCATGGAGTGCTAACGTCAGGGAGTGGCTACGGCCACCACGGCTGCTGGTGAAGGCGGCGCCGGCGGAGGGGCCGCTGGCGGTGCAGCGCGCGTGGAAGCACACGCTGAAATATTCTTTCTCCGCCTCTTTTCATGGCGCTCCACTGTATGGAGCAAACGAAACAAAAAAAAAATTGTTTTTCTCATTTGGGGTAATATTTTAATAAGATAAAAGAGCATTTCTTTTTACGGCTGTATAAGTGTTGTACACATGGCAGTGATATTTCAAAAAGATACAGTCATGTTCCTGGAAAACGTTGCGTTGAAAGCGGCCTACATATTTATGTCCGCATCCTAGAGTGCTCGCCCGTTTGTTGCCGCGTGCAGGTGGTGCACGTGCGCGCACGATGTACTGTGGTTGCATCAGTTTCCTTGCTGCTGTTTTTTGTAATTGTAAACATCGGCAGTGCTGGGACAATGGATGGGACCTAAAGAACACCGTCTACTTTGATTCGTCACGCCGAACAAGTGCTGCATCCCTTAGTGCTGTGAAAATATTACTAATCTGGCAAAGTGGAAGGTGGCGTCGTTTTCAGATTTCACCAAGACGAGGAACTACACAGAAACATGTGCGCGCAGTTGCACAAGAGAACCGCTGTTCTTAGTTGCTATTTTAAGGTTGAGTATTGAGCAGAATTTTCTGCGTGCTTTCCAGCGCAATTACGAGTGCGCAATGAATTGCCCACAAAAAGCACATTATTAATATTTTTATTATTACTATTATTATAGTCAATAGTTACAGAAATTTCCTGTATTTTGTTTCATACATTCATGTGTAATTGATGCTTCATCCTATTGCCATGCTTATTGTGCGATGTCTTTCCGCAATGTACCATAATTTACAGTTTCTGTTAGTCGTGTAATGTAGGTTGGATGCTACTTTTATGTATACTTTGTAGTATTTCTAGTTTTTTATTGTGCACTCACGCACCTTTCAATGGTGGTTCATGTGTCAGCCGCTGAAGTATTTCAGTGCTGCCTTGTTTTCCCCTCTAAGTGCGCCAGCACAAATGCTTCGGCTGTTCCTGGGCACATTAATAAAGGTTGATTGATTGGTTCATTGATTGAATTATTGATTGATTGGTTGATTAATTGATTGATTATTCAATATCTCAACTATCCCTGAACAATCTCTGGGGCTCTATAAATTCTCAGAAATGTTAATCTCAGACAGTCTTATCTTCAAAGCTCTAGAGCGAATGAAGGCGCCATTTTCGTGGGGCCCAGACGGAATTCCGTCAGCAGTACTTAAGGCTTTTGGTGACCTCTTGTGCCTGTGTTGACGTGTAAATTTCAAACTTTCTTCATAACTGGCCGATTCCCGACTAGCTGGATGATGATGATGATGATGATGTCCTCAAAGAGTTTGGCACGTACCCACAAGGGGGGATTAGACTGTGCGAGTTGTCCTGTTTTTAAGTCAGCGTCAAAATGCGGCCACATGAACTACCGGCCAATCTCTATTCTATGTGCCGCTTGCATGTTTTTTGAGACAGTTTTGCCTACGCTACTCCTTTCATTATAAACACATAATAATACCTGAGTAGTATGGTTTTTTTACTGGGCGAATCGACCTATATTTTTTCTCAGCTTTCTTTCTCTCTTCCAAAATTTTATTTGTTTGGACCTCCTACCGCAAACCTCCCCCTTTGATTTCTTTGGCATTCTTGACTGCCAATCCCTATTTGTTTATATCATATATATATATATATATATATATATATATATATATATATATAGAGCTAATATATATATATATATACATATATATATATATATATATAGATAGAAGATAGGTCGGCATTCTGCAACGCCATAGGAGGCATAGGGGTGTTAGGTACTTTTGTTACTACGATTAGTGCAGTTAACAACTTCAACATACGCAAGAAAGAAAGAAAAACAAGCGCCCAGAGTGGTGACCACCCTCAGGCGTCAGATACAGTTCCAGTAAATATAAATACCCCAGAAAGTGAAGGCGACAGATAGCCGAATCGGTAAGGTATCCGAGATCAAATCGAAAGGCGTGGGTTCGGTCTTCCACTCTGAGCGCGTGTTCTTCTGTCTTTCTTACGCATATTTGAAAAGGTTAACTTCACTAATCATAGTAACAAAAGTGCCTAACAACCCAATATGCCTCCTTTGGAATTGTAGGCTGCCGACGTATCTTTCTATATTTCCCCAACGAGCCTGTCATTTCCTAAGTATATTATTCTGCGAAAGCCTAGGGAGGGTCTCGGTTCTGGCAGCCTTGATGTCAAGGTAGCATAAGAGGGTTTCCTACCAGTTACCCGCTCATGACAGGCTGTATACGTTCCAGTCACGCTCCGGAGATTGAAAAGAAGGTCCCCTTCTCCCAGTGTAGTCAAAGTAGCGCTGGCTACCACCCTCCAGCGTCAGATACAGTTTCAGTAAATATAAATACCCCAGAAAGTGACGGAGAACACAGTCGCCAGATAGCCGAATCGATAAAGCATTCGTGATCAAATCGAAAGGTGTGGGTTCGGTCCCCACTGTGGGGGCGTGTTTTTCTTTCTTTCTTTGCTTCTTACCTATATTTAAAAAATGTTAACTTCACTAACCGTAGTAACAAAAGTGCCTAACAACACCCCATTGCCTCCTTTGACATTGTAGACTGCCAATCTAACTTTCTATATTTCCTCAATAAGCACCTCATTTCCTAACTATATTATTCTGCGAAAGCCTAGCGAGGGTATCGGTTCTGGCATCCTTGATGCCAAGGTAGCATAAGAGGGATTCCCACAGTGTTACCGCCTCTTGACAGGCTGTACACTTTCGAGTCACGCCCGGGGGGCTGAAAAGAAGGTCCCATTCTGCCAGTGTAGTCAAAGTAGCGCTGGTTACCACCCTCAAGCGTCAGATACAGTTCAAGAAAATATAAAAATATCCCAGAAAGTGAAGGAGAACGCAGTTGCGAGATACCCGAATTGGTAAGGCATTCGAGGTCAAATCGAAAGGCGCGGGTTCTGTCCCCACTCAGGGCGCGTGTTTTTCTTTCTTCTTTCTTCTTTTTCTTATCTCTTTCTTCTTTCTATTTCTTTCTTTCTATTCTCTCTTTCTTATCCTCTACTTTCCTTTTCTTCTTCTTTTTTCTTCTTCTTCTTTCTTTCTTACCTATATTAAAAAAATGTTAACTTCACTAACCATAGAAAGAAAAGTGCCTAACAAACCCCCTGTGCCTCCTTTGTCGTTGTAGACTACCGACCTATCTTTCTATATTTCCTCAACAAGCCCTTCTTTTCCTAACTATATTATTCTGCGAAAGTCTAGCGAGTGTCTCAGTTCTGGCAGCCTTGATGACAAGGTAGCATAAGAGGGCTTCCCACCAGTTACCCGCTCATGACAGGCTGTAGACGTTAGAGTCACGCCCCGGGTGTCGAAAAGAAGGTCCCCTTCTCCCAGTGTAGGCAGAGTGGCGCTGGCTACCACCCTCAAGCGTCAGATACAGTTCCAGTAAATATAAATACCCCAGAAAGTGAAAGAGAAGCAGTCCCCAAGATAGCCGAATTGGTAAGGCATTCGAGATCAAATCGAAGCGTGCGTTCGGTCCCTACTCTGGGCGCGTGTTTTTTTTCTTTTTTTTTGTTTCTTTCTTACATATATTTAAAATATGATAAGTTCACTAACCGTAGTAACAAAAGTGCCTAACGACACCTCTGTGCCTCCGTTGGCGTTGTAGACTGTCGACCTATCTTTCTATATTTCCTCAACACGCCTCTCATTTCCTAAATATATATATATATATATATATATATATATATTATTACCTAGACGGACTCGATCTCTGGTTGGAATGAGAAATAATAGGCCACAAATGTGTAATTTTGCTATACCCGATCGATTGATCCGAGTCTTCCCTGGCGCTTATAGAGGCTCGAACGTGGGAAAAGTGGCGGTGCTGGCGCCGTTCAACAGCGCCTCCCGGGGAAGAAAATCGCGAAAAATGGTGGGGACATGCCCTGGTGTGTGCATATGGAACACGCGGGTTTTCGTGCTGTTTAAAAGTGCAACCGCTCGTTACCGTGGTAATAGAGAGTTTTTTTTATAGTGGGAGCTAGCGTTTAGCGCACGCTATTCCTTGCGTGCGCCCTCGTGCTCATGCGCAGTCCGCTAAACGAGGGTTTGCGTATTGCGTTCACACGCAATTTTCCAGAGTTTGCGGGCAGTACTTTGCGGCGTTGCGGGCCGCGCGCGGCTGACGGTGGTCTCCCGAAACCTGTTTACTGGAGACGGCCTGCCCCTGCTGGCCGCTGCCGGCCGGAATGGTTCTGTGTGCGCGCGCCTCGCCATCACCGACGATCTCGCGTTGCTGACAGTGACACGTACCCGCGGTTGCACAGAATACTATACTCGGTTACAACTTAAGAACGGCACCACTTTATGTAGTGTATCACTCCGCCAAAGAGCCGGACCCATGATGTCAGTGCGCGCGCGTTTTGAAAGGGGTTTGCTATGAATGCGTGATATCGTCTGCCTTGTCTCACGCAGTTTGTTTGTCGTCACTGGAGTCGTTTATAAGCATATTAAGTCCAAAAAATCACGGGAACGGCTCACACCATGTTCAAAATATTCCCAGTAACGCCCTACTTGCGCCGCGCGGAGAAACATCCGGCTACGGTGATAAGGCACAGCGGCAACTTCTGGTCACAACGGAAAGAACAGTGGGGGAACAGCGGCAACAACGGAAAGAACAGTGGGGAATCCAAAACAGCCAAGGTAACCAAAAAAGGGGCAAGGCAGATTGAAACGAATAAATGGAGGGAAAAAATGGCAGCTAAAACGTCGTTAGAGAGGTACAGGGCTGAGAAGGTGAACATCAGAAAGGAAAATTTATACGATAATTCCCAGGGCAGTGCTTTGCTTTTTGAGGCTAGAGCAGGTTGCCTGCGAACTAAAAGTTTTGTGGGGAAGTATTCACAAAATGATGGGGTATGCGTGGTCTGCGGAAAAGAAACAGAAACTATGCGGCACATCGTGTTAGAATGTGAGGGTATCCATCCAAATCTACATGAAGGGAATATTGGGCTTTCAGAAGCCCTAGGATTTAAGGGTATCACAGAGGAAGTTAACTTCAAGGCTGTCGAGGGGACGAAAAGAAGATTAGAATGCTGGTGGACGAAAAGCAGAGAGGGGAATATTGCCTAGGACAGTTACCACCTGTAACAGAAAAAAAAAAGTATTTTGTGCCTAATAAGCTTTTTGTGCCTGCCCTAAGCAGCGCTAGTATTGAACCAAAAGTGTAAAACATAGGTATATTAGTCCTTTTTGGTCAGATGACATGTCATCACCCCGATACAAAGGGGAAACCAATAGAAATCATCATCATCATCATCATGGTGCCGTTCTTAAGTTGTCACCGAGTATAGACTGTACTTCACTGTATCGCTGTGCCAAGGCGTACCGTACTCAACCGGTGTGGGCGATACGCCGTTTACCTTGGGGTCGCGTTTCTATGGGATGGTTGGCTTGCGGTATTATAGTTATTTGTTGATATCCCAGATGGCGCTAGCGACGACGATTCTCAGCAGCCCCACGCTATTAGCGGAGCTTGCTGACGCAGTACTAAAAACAGGATTGGTAGAAAACGTTTGCGGAGCGCAAGTGCAATATTTTGCGCGCGCTAAACGCTGGCTCATGCTGTACTAAAACTCTCTATCGTTATTCATGTGACACGCACACTTTCTTGCCAGAAACTAGGTCCCGGCGAGGCACGCTCATATTAATTACCGTTTAGGTTAATTAATTATTCATTAGTCATTGATGAAGTAAAAGTCAAATTGCTGTCACTAGGGCTTGTGAGGTATCAAAATAAAGGTCTCTAAATGGAATTACGTGAGACAAAATAAAAACTACTTGCCCGTTTTAGGGACCAGAACCTCCGACACAAGCGCCATTTTTTGCCATAGCGGCGGAAAACAAAAGTTGTGGACGGAAAGTTAGCCATCTCGCCCGCAGTGCGGCATGTTTTTCTTGCGCGCGAGCGCTGTCTTCTCTCACCGGGTGTTTTTCCCGAGGCAGTAGGGCGCAAACGGTAATTACCTAATGTAGGCTAATTAGTTAATTATTTATTAGCCAGATTGGGTTCAAAGTCAAAGTGATGTAACTATGGCTTGTGAGGTATCAAATTAGAGGTCTCGATGAGGGGAATCACGTGCGAGAAATTAAAAATTACTTCCTGGTTAAGTCATGAGATAATCACGTGAGTCATAGATTGGGTTAATTGGGTTAGAAGTCAAAGTGATGCCAGCAGGGCTTGTGAGGTATCAAATTAAATGTCTCAGTGATGGGGAATCACGTAGGACATTAAAAAATGGCTTCCTGGTTATATACATCAGATAGTTACGTGAGTCATAGATTGGGTGAAAAGTCAAAGTGATGCCACTAGGGTTTCTGAAGTATCAACTAGAAGGTCTCATTGAGGGGAACCACATTTGACAACTTAAAAATTGATTCATAGTTGTAGTAATAAGAAGTCACGTGAGTCACGGATTCGGTTAAATTTCAAAGTCATGCAACTAGGGCTTGTGAGGAATCACTATAAAGATCTCGATGGGGGGAATCACAGGGCACAAATTAAAAAGTGCTTCCTAGTTATAGTCATGAGATAGTCATGTGAGTCATGGATTCGGTTAAAAATCAAAGTCATAAAACTAGGGTTTGTGAGGTACCAAATTAAAGGTCTCGATGAGGGGGAATCACGGGATACAAATTAAAAATTGCTTATAGTAATGAGATAGTCAAGTGAGTTACAGATTGTGTTAACAGTCAAAGTGATGCCACTGAGTGTTGTGAGGTATCAAATATGAGGTTTCTGTGAGGGGAATCACTTGGGACAAATTAAAAATTGCTTCCTAGTTATAGTCATGAGATAAGCACGCGAGTCACGGATTAGTTTAAAAGTCAAAGTCATGAAACTAGGGATTGTGAGGTATCAAGTTTAAGGTCTCGATGAGGGGAATCCCAGGGGACAACTTAAAAATTGCTTCCTAGTTATAGTCATGAGATAGTCACGTGAGTCATGGATTCGGTTAAAAGTCAAAATGACGCAGTAGGGCTTGTGTAGTATCAAATTAAAGGTCTCAGTGAGAGTAATCACGTGGGACAAATTAAAAATCGCTCCCTGGTTATAATCATGAAATAGTCACGTGTGTCATATATTGGGTTAAATGTCAAAATGATGCCAGTAGGGCTTGTGAGGTATAAAACTAAAGGTCTCAATGAGGGGGTCACGCGCGACAAATTGAAAATTGATTTCTATTTATAGTCATGCGATAGTCACGTGAGTAATGGATTCTGTTATAAGTCAAAGTGATGCCGCTAGGGCTTGTGAGGTATTAAATTAAAGGGCTTGATGACGGGAATCGCGTGGGACAAATTAAAAATTGCTTCCTAGTTATAGTCATGAGATATTCACGTGAGTGATAGATTGGTTTCAAAGTTAAAGTGATGCCATTAAAGCTTGGGAGGTATCAACTTAAAGGTCTCGATGAGGGGAATCATGAGGGACAAATTAAAAATCGCTTCCTTGTTATAACCGTAAGATAGTCACGTGAGTCATAGATTCGGTTAAAAGCCAAAATGATGAAATGAGGCCTTGTGTGGTATCAAATTGAAGGTCTCAGGGAAAAATCGCGTGGGAAAAATTAAAAATTGCTTCCTGGTTGTAATCATGCGATAGTCGCGTGAGTCATAGATTGGGTTAAATGTCGAAGTGATGCCACTAGGGCTTGTGAGGTATCAAATAAAGGTCTCAGTTTGGGGAATCACGTTGGACAAATTAAAAATCGCTTCCTGGTTATATTCATGAGTAGAGACGGGAAGTTTACGAACTAAAAACTGGTTTTAGCCCCTATTGTAGGCGCTCAAAAATGTAATTTAGGCATATATAGCGCAAAGTACTACCTTATAGGCATATAGGCTCGAATAATATTTACTCAGGCCAGGGGCAATTTTTCGGCTTTTAGTTAACACAGGATACAAAGATAGCTGTTTCGAAAATTCAATTTTAGTTTCTTCATGAAACACTCAAGGGTCGCGCTTTCAAAATATCTAGGGTGACGCAACACTGCGCAATGCTGTGGAAGCAGTGACAAACAAGCACCATTTCCAAATTTTCGGGCGTGAAGTTGTGCCTCTTGTCAGTCAATATCTGCTGGTACGCAGAAGAAGAACGCACCACATCCACTGAAGTTAGCGGAACATACTTGTACTTCGGCACGTTGGATGTTTTGATTCCATCTGGAATCGCGGTTTCTCCGCCGCCCCAAACGTAAGACAGTTCCTTGAGCATAGAAAATCCGGGATTTCTTTCAAGACAGACTTAAGCTTCTCTATAGCTCTGTCAGCAACAGGTCCCCTGGGAGCACTAGCGAACCGTTACCGGGCGTCCGAAATCAGATGAATATTTTGAGTCAGTGTGGTGCCCGAACATTCAAGCTTCTGTATTGTTGTTGCCAAGAACGTGAAATGGGCACACAAATAGGCCAAGTCACATGGAAGTGTACCATTATGTTGAACCTTCTGGGCCCTTCTCACGGTCACACTCTCGTCTTCTGCAGAGCTGCTAACAACACCCTTAACCCTATTTAAGTGTTGGTTGTAGTGCTCCACTGCCTTCAACCAAGTTCCCCAGCGGGTAACAACATGCTCCGGTTGAAGAGGTACACCCGACAACTGCTCCCTGAAAGCACGAACGCGGGAAGGAGCCTTGAGGAACACCGCCTTCCCTGCAGCTATCAGTTCGTTGACAGAACTGAACTACTTTCATAGCTCTTCACACAACCGATGAATCCAGTGAGCAAGGCAAGTGACGTGCAATAACTCTGGATAAAAAACCTTGTGAAGTGAACCAGCCTTATGCATATAAGCTGCTCCATCTGTGTAGAGCAGCAGTACTCGGTCGACGTGGGCTCCGGAGGGGTACAGAAGCGTCAAGGACGAGGTCGCAAAGCGGGTGATGGTCTCGCCGTTAGTTTTTTTCTAGTTCTTTTGAGCAAACCAGGAAAGGTGTTTTTTTCTATTCTGCGTCAAGCTTTCCCACTAGAGAGTGACTGAGTACCCGTCCGGTCGCATCTGTCGTCTCGTCCACAAAAATCCATATGGGGAATTCACCGATTTCTCTTCTAAGTTCTTGCAGCGTCTTCTCATACAGTGGTCGCAGGTACTCCTTGCGAAGAGTCGAATCTGATGATACATTTTGTTTGCAGTACTTTTGCAAAAAAATATTAAAAGTGTTGTTTTCGATCTTCGCACAAGGGATGTTAGCAGCGACTAATGCTTCCCATAGGTCTGCGCTGAATAAGCAATTTTAGCAATGTTAACAAGCCTCAAGCTAGCAATGCAGAGAGACAAGATGTTCATGCATTCCCATCGGTCCAACAATAGAGCTCCATTTTTCCATCGAGATATACCACTGATTTAGGCAAAATCTGTACTCGACTGCAGAAAAAAGTCATTTATAGGCGCCTAAAAGCTTGTAGAGGCACGAACCTCAAAATAGGCACGTGTAGGCACAATCAACTATTGCTTAAAATGCTCCCCTTCCCTTAGTTTATGGTTATATATTAAATAGGCTCGATACGGACTCAAATAAAAAATAGGCATTTTGCCTAAAGTTCCAGTCTCTGGTCATGAGATAGTCCCGTGAGTCATAGATTAGGTTAAAAGCCAAAGTGATGTCACTAGGGCTTGTGGGGCATAAAAGCGGAAGGTCTCAGTGACGGGAATCACGTGGGAAAAATTAAAAATTGCTTCCTGGTTATAGTCATGAGATAGTCACGTGAGTCATGAATTCGGTTAAAAGTCAAAGTGATGCCGCTAGGGCTTGTGAGGTATCAAATGAAAGGTCTCGATGAGGAGAATCACTTGGGACAAATTAAAAATTGCTTCTAGTTATATTCATGAGATAGTCACCGCAGTGCTGGATTCGGGTAAAAGTCAAAATGATGCCGCTTGGGCTCGTGAGGTATCAAAAAAAGGTCTCGATGAGGGGAATCACGTTGGACAAATTAAAAATTGATTCCTAGTTATAGCCATGAAAAGCCACGCGAGTCATAGATCCGGTTAAAAGTCAAAATCATAGAAACTAGGGATTGTGAGTTATCAAATTAAAGGTCTCAGTGAGCGGAATCACGTGGGCAAATTAAAAATCACTTCCTGGTTATAGTCATGAGATAGTCCCGTGAGTCATGGATTGTGTTAAATGTCAAAGTGATGCCACTAGGGCTTGTGAGGTACGAAATTGAAGGTCTCAGTGACGGGAATCACGTGGGACAAATTTAAAATTGCTTCCTAGTTGTAGTCATTAGATAGTTACGTGAGTCATGGATTCGGTTAAAAGTCAAAATGATGCCGCTAGGGCTTGTGAGGTATCAAATTAAAGGTCTCGAGGAGGGGAATCACGTCGGACAAATTAAAAATCGCTTTCTAGTTATAGTCATGAGATAGTCACGTGAGTCATAGATTTGTGAAAAGTCAAAGTGATACCAATAAAGCTTGTGAGATGTAAAATAAAGGTCTCGATGAGGGGAATCATGGGGGACAAATTAAAAATCCCTTACTGGTTATAGTCATAAAATAGTCACGTGAGTCACAGATTTTGTTAAATGTCAAAGTTGCCACCAGGGCTTTTGAGGGGCCAAATAGCAGCTCCGGGGATCCGAATAGGTTGTTATCTACCGCTGCCCGATCGTGAAAGGCAGCCAGGGCTCTGACTGCACCCCGGGCAGGGGTCGTCTGCTTTCACAAAAGAAGGCTGTTCTGGTTGTATTTTCAGAAGAAGTAGACATCTTTTCTGAAATAAGTGTCAAAAAACTATAAAGAAATACCCAAAAAAATTTTTTGGAAAGTTCTTCAGCAGCACTTTCAGAGTATGCCGAGTTCTTATATGTTCGGAACCGTGTTTTTTTATTTTGATGTTTTTCTAAAATACACGAAAAGAAAATGTTTTCACACCCTTCACTATTACATGGAAAGTTACATCCCTACTGAGGTGGCATCTTCTTGCAATTCGAATGAACGGTTTTCCTTTATAGATAAATTAAATTTATTCATTTGTTCTGCTTATTTATTGGTACTTTGTTACTCGTGGTGGATAAGTCAAGTGGAGCAACGTAGCACCAACACAATACTGTACCACGATGGCAAACATATCTACAGTGCTTTACGTTTTTATGGGAGTAAACAAATATACACATGACGAACCAGCGCGCTTAGGAAGCAGCTTTACATCCCCTATCAGTCTTACGGCATTCCGCTGTAGTGTCTCAGTTATGCTGCTGATCCCAAGTACGCAGGTTTGATCCCGGCCACGATGGCTGCTTTTCATGTGGAGCAGAAAAAAAAGGCGCTCGTACGTCGAGATTTCGTTGCGCGGTAAAGGTCCCCTGGTGGTAAAATGTAATCCAGAGCCCTCGTGGCCCACGTGCACAGCCGCGGCGCGTTAAACTCCCATAATTTCAATTTGCAACGGAAATAATACAAAAGAGGCCGCGTATCTGCTCCCCACTCTGGTCCCCTGAGCTTCCCGTCCCCCATCATGGATGCAGTCAAAGTTTGCTCAATTCGATCCAACTTTCCCGCGTTCGCTCCTCGGTTCAGACCTGTTCTTTCTATGGCTCTTTGCCGCGAATTAACAGCATCCGTGGTGCCGCGGGGTGCCGCGAATTGGGGTGCCGCGAAGACAGTACCCCAAGAAAGCAAGCATTGCTACTCCAAATTAGTGCATAGGGAGCGTCGTGCTGCTAAGGAGAAAAGAACTTCGAGCCACCGTCGGGAAAAGAGATTTGTCAGTCACGAAGCACAGGAATTTGAAAGGCAGGGGAAGTAAAACTGTAACTTTTTCTAGCAGTCCCATGGCGGCACCTGACTGCGGTTCCAGACATCCCTGTATACACACTAAACTTTTTTACACCCTTTTAGCCAAAAAGGGTGTTGCATAAGTGGGAAAAGGGTGTTGGGAGGCCTTTACACCCTTTTTCTTGAATCTAGACACCTTTTTTTTAGCTCTACACTCTTTTTGTATGAAAAAAAAGGGTGTTGATCAACTTCAACACCCTTGGTTTTTCTTAGTGTGTTGAAAGGGTGTGGAAAAGATGTTCAGCTGTTCATTGAATAAGGCCATGTTCGGATGCATAATAGCACTGTAAAGAAGAAGGCACCCCCTTATATACTCCTCTACTCGCAAGAAATTTTCAAATGCATGCAAAAAAAATAATTGCTCGTATGCAATGATCGCTCGTTTCCATATGCGGTGCACCTCATGTCCCGAGTTTAGCTTTGGCACGTGAAACACCAATTTGAACCTTCAAAATAAAAAAGGCTGTATAGTCGTGTGGCGAAAAAAGTGTTTACCGACTGCAACACGCTTGCCTTTTTG
This sequence comes from Haemaphysalis longicornis, assembly GCA_013339765.2. Classification (NCBI taxonomy): domain Eukaryota; kingdom Metazoa; phylum Arthropoda; class Arachnida; order Ixodida; family Ixodidae; genus Haemaphysalis; species Haemaphysalis longicornis. The sequence continues at coordinate 81,162,528 of CM023453.1, forward strand.
TAGGTTGTTGAAATGGTGGGAAATAGGTGTTCAGTTGCAAAAAAAGAACAGCGGAGCTGGGGGTCGACCTAGTTTCTTCCGGTGTTGCTAAGTTTGGTTATGTTTGCTAAGCTTTGCAATTTTCTTGCTAAGCTAGGATGACCGCTGTTCCGAATCGGCCAGCGCCGCCGTACTTTCCCGCAGCACTCCACGGCTGTGCGGCGAAGCCACTTTGTGCGCCTTTCTGCCGGCAGGCGCCACCATGTCGGTGACAAGTTGCGACAAGCCGCGTCAGACGCTTCGCTCTCGGCGCATTTCAAAACTTCGGCGGCTGGCGGCGAGGCTCGTCTCCATGCTCTTCAAGGACACAGAGGCCCCGCGAACTCAGCAGAGTCCTCCTCTCTCCCCTCTCCCGGACTCGACGTGCGCCGAGGCTACAAACGGCTTACGAACTATGGAAAGAGCGTTGTGTGTGTCTGTGAGGTTCGTTGCGTGTTGCCGCTTGTTACGTTTTGACCGTTACCGCTTTTGGGTATAAATAGACCCCCGCAAGCGTTGTAAACCATTCCTGTTTGAGCAGCGAATCGATGCTGTCGCTCTGCTCGAGTCCTGTATTGTAACCTCGCCCGTCGAGGCATTGTTCTTTGGCTTCGGCTCACCTCTCGCTATGAAGTAAATAGTTACGTTAGCCTACGGCTTCTGGACTTCTTTACGGTTGCAACAGCGGCTGGCCGCTCGCATCATACACGCTACCACTTGTATGTCGGAGGCCACGGAGTTCGGATCGGGTGCCCCCACCCCGTCGCAAGGCCGCTGAGGGGTGAGGCCAAGTTTAACCGGATTTGACAAGGCTGTTCCAGTATTCCTCTCCCTCCCCACTGCCAGGGGATCCAAGGGGGAAACATGCTGCTGTTTCTCCAGCCTTGCACCAATATTGCAAGCTGGGCCAATTTGTTTGCCTTTTAGATTACAAAAAAGACTAGTACCTTTGAAATGGTACAGTAAGAGGTGCGCATACGCATACGCCCCTTGTGCTCACACTGTAACAAGCTCGAAAGCCGACTTCACTGTTATAATACCCTATATGCGGTGGTGCACCCTTTACAGGTGCCGCAGTTCTTTTTCTCTATATTTTTTTTGCTCACGCCACCGAAACTAGATCAAGATTAAAGAGCTTCTCTGGTAATAAATCTAGTCAATTCATATTGCTTTAAACATCGTGAGGTACAAAACACCCCCCGGTTGTAGAAAATGTTCGTCCACCCGTGTAAACAGGTACAAAATGCCTCCAAAGTTGGAGGTCTCTTCACCTTTTTTCTTAGTTGGCAGTCTTTTCTTACACCCTTTTTCTTACACCCTTTTTTATTTACGCCCTTTTTCTTAGTTTCAAACACCCTAATTTGTAGCTTTACACCCTTCTGGGTAAAAGGGTGTTAAAAGAAGGAACACCCTTTTTGAAGGGCGTTGAGGCGGCGGGGAAGATTTGTTCGGTATTTAATAAAATTCTACACGATATGGACCACAAAAACTACCTCGTAATTAAAAGGTTTTCGCAAATCCGCGTGTTCATTTGTATAATCTCAGAGTAAAATCCATAGTTCCAGAATTAGCGCTAAAATATCTGTTTTTTGCAACAAGCCCACCAACTCGATCGGGGGGCTTTCCTCTGCTAGATATGAAAGCAAGAACAGCACATGTATTACTAAGTAAGTATTCGCTCCCTGTACCGCCTGCATCCCGTTGGTTTTATTGCTCAATTCATTTGTGTTCCAACTGTTACTTGTGCGTACTGACTGTTTGTGTTGAATGCTGCGCGCTCCGCCGATTCACATTGCTACCGCGCATGCCATCACCCAAAAAAGGGTGTGAGGCTCGACACCCTTTTTTATGGTGTTGAGTATCCTCAACACCCTTTTCTAAGGGTGTCGAGCTCAACACCCTTTTTTCATCCGTACACCCTTCTTTTGCCAAAACACCTTTTAATGGTGTTAGCCATCGGACAAGATTTTTACACCCTTTTCGGCCAAAATTGGTGTAAAAAAGTTTAGTGCTTACTGTGAAGTTTGGTATAAACGACTTCATGCTCTAGAGAGTATGATGCAAGCCGACGACAGAACGAGTGACGCAACAGTCATGTGATGCGCCGTCCTGGATGATTGCCACCAAGAATACTCGTGGCAACGTCACCCTTTTCTTCGGGAATGCGCGGAGCAACAGCGCCATGATGAGCACTTCAAGAAGTTTCGCAGGGTTATTCTTTTACGATAACAGCACTATACTTTTTTTTCTGCTCCTTACTAGTGCAATGAATAAATCGAAATACATGTATCTCAGTATTGTGATACCCTTTTGTGTCGTCTCGATACAACTATTCACAGCTATCTGACTACTGGCGCCACCATTTGAAAACTATTCCACTATGAAGATAAGGAAAGTAAGGGAGAGGCGGTGACCACCTCTTTCGTGCAACCGGGAACGCCATCTTAGGAGTGTTCATTTTTTTTTGTAGTTTGAGCACATTCTCCTTTTGGTTCTCCTTGTGTCGCTTCTCGCTTCGTCTTCTCCAACGGTGCCTCTCAACGTGTGGACACTGGTTGGAATTGCAGTGACGTTGGTCTTCGATTGCTCCGTGCTTCGCCACAGCACCATTACCACAACGCCAATACTAGCGACGCCCGAGGGCGTGAAAAGAAAGGCGAATACCTCCACATTTCTATCAATACGCCGGATGGATGGGATCTTTCCTAAGCGTTTCTCGATGAGATTTTAATAGCCTATAGCCCGTTCTGCATGGTGCGAATTCCCTTGCGAATTCGCATTTGCGGCACGGTTAAAGTGGTAAAACGACCTTTTTTGTAGCTTCGGTAGTACCGGAAATCTATTGTTTGGATTGTTTTAGCTTGTGCAGCAACACAACATATTGCCGCACTAGCGACGCTGCAGCTGCGAATTCGCACGTAAATCCGCACCATGTGGAGCGGGCTTTTGGCACCGTACTTGCATTTACGCAAGGTAATGGTACGATTACTGCCACATGTACGGTTCCAGAACGTGAATACTCATCCTTTTACTGTCATTCCAATACCATATGAATTCCAGGCGTCGACAAAAAAATGTTTATGATTACCATTGTGACGATCGTTCTTCTGCAGCTCATTAGCTGGACATCTTGTATTTCATGCCATAGCTTAGCTTTTAGGCTCACTTCCTTCGACCGTTACAGTATATATATCCGAGCCCAACTTCCTTTTTTTTGCAGTGGCTGAAAAAAAATCAGCCCGTATTTAGAAATAACCCCGTAGAAATATTTTCGGGGCGGACGGAGAGCAACACATGTGAGGCTCTCAGTGTGTTGATTGATTGACTGACTGTAGGGTTTAACGCGCCGACGCAAAGCAGGCAATGAAGTGCGCCTTAGTGATGGTCTCCGGATAAATTTTGACCACCTGGGCATCTTTACTTGTGCCAAAATCTCGTACACACGGGCGTTTTTGCTTTTCGTCTCCATCAGAAAAGCGGCCGCCACGGCCGGGAATCGAACACGCGACCTCGTGCTCAGCAGCGCAACGCCTTAGGCACTGAGCCACCGCCGCGGGTTCTCACTGTGTTCCATACTCGCCCTTGTGTTACTTTACCATCGCGCCCCGCGTGAGCCAACTACATTACGTAAGCGGCGAGCACGAACGTTGTGCAAGCCATGTATTGGCAAGGAGTGTTCTGCAAAGGCCGCATCACCTTGGGTACACAAGTGGCTGCCGGAGAAACGCTTCACCTTATTATTATTTTATTTTATGGGCAACAATATGAGATTACTTTCGAAACTTCGTAGCATACGTAATACCACTCTCGGACTGCAGATCAAATTATATTTACAGTGAATGACATTTGCTCTAAATGCCAATAATTCAGTGCTACACGACAACACCGAAGGACATTTCAGGCAAATGACATTTAGCAGCTAACTGAGGTTCGGGAGCTTATTCAGTGGCGAAATGAATAGCTTCGACAGCAGTGGTGCATCACCAAGAAGAAAGTTCAGCAATACACCAAAATACGATTTCTAAAAACTGGCAGCAAACATCTTTCCCCCTCTTGTTGTTTTTAAAATAAAGACAAACAAGTACTTGCTAAAAAGAAAATCTCATCCACAATATGCGCTCTACCCTCAAACAGATTTTTCGCGGATTTGTCTCGGCTTGTGATGTCTACTGATGTCACCTATACCGGTGATTTCTCATATTTTTATTTTAAAAACATTCTTTTGTTATCTTTAAAAAATAGTTTGTATGAAAACATTCTAGATCGAGACCTTTATTTCATCCCTTTCAAGCCCTAGTTGCATCACTCTGACATTCACCCAATCTATGACTCACGTGACTATTTCATAAGTACAACCAGGAAGCAATTTTTAATTTGTGCCACGTGATTACCCTCATCGAGACCTTTAATTTGATACCTCACAAGCCTTACTGGCTTCACTTTGACGTCTAACCCAACCTACGACTCACGTGATTATTTCTTGACTGTAACTAGGAAGCGATTTCTAATTTGTCCCGCGTGATTCTCCTCATGGAGACCTTTAACGTGATACCTCACGAGACCTAGTGGCATCACTTTGACTTTGAACGCAATCAATGGCTCACGTGACAATCTCATGACTATAACTAGGAAGCAATTTTTCATTTGTCCCGCGTGATTCCCCTCATTGAGACATTTAATTTGATACCTCACAAGACCTACTGGCATCAATTTGACATTTAACCCAATCTATGACTCACCTGACAATCTCATGACTATAACAAGGAAGCAATTTTTATTTTGTCCAACTAGGATTCTCCTCACTGAGACCTTCAATTTGATACCTCACAAGCTCTAGTTTGATCACTTTGATTTTTAACCGAATCTGTGACTGACGTGACTTTCTCATGACTATAACCACGAAGCAATTTTTATTTCTTCCCAATGACTCCCCTCATCGAGACCTTTACTTTGATAGCTCAGAAGCCCTCATGGCATCACTTTGACTTTTAACCCAATCTATGACTCACGTGACTATCTCATGACTATAATTAGGAAGCTATTTTTAATTTCTCCCACCTCATTCCCCTCATCGACACCTTTAATTTGATACCTCACAAGCCCAGTTTTTCGGCCTTTGACTTTTAACGGAATCCATGACTCATGTGACTATCTCATGAATATAACTACGAAGCAATTTTAAATTTGTCCAACGTGATTCCTCTCTCTGAGTCCTTCTATTTGATACCTCACAATTCCTAGTTTCATGGCTTTGACTTTTAACCGAATCCGTGACTCACGTGACTTCTCATTACTATAACTAGGAAGCAATTTTTAATTTGTCGGGCATGATTCCCCTTATTGAGACCTTCAATTTCATACCTCAGAAGCCCTGCTGGCATCACTTTGACTTCTAACCCAATCTGTGACTCACGTGTTTATCTCATGACTATAACCAGGAAATAATTTTTGTATTTTTCCACGTGATTCAACTCATCGAGACGTTTCATTTCATACTTCACAAGCTATAGTGACATCACTTTGACTTTGAACTCAATCTGACCAATCAATTATTAAATAATTAGCCTAAATTGTCATAATTAACGTTCGGGCCCTACTGACTCGGGAAAAACTCCCGGCGAGTGAAGACAGGCATCACGGGCGAATAAAAAAACAAAAAAGAAACACGCGTACCTGCCGCAGCTGTGGGCGAGATGGCTAACTTTCCGTCCACAACTTCCGTTTTCCGCCGCTACGGCACAAAAATGGCGCTAGTGTCGCGCGGCAAACTGCAGGTTCCAGTCCCTATTCCCAGAATTTTAAGCCAACGTTTTTCACTCGGTTCGCACATGAACGTACTACCACAAGTGCAGTTTAGTGTATCCGGCTGTGAAGTCGGGGAAGCAGAGATTTTTCACATCGCTGTACGTGCACATAGGCGCAACAGCATGTGTGTATTTTTTAAAATCTTGTCACAGCAGCCTATAACGACATAAAGGTGAAAGAAACATTTCTATAAAAACGGCAAAGCGCTCTAAACTGCTCGGAATTAAGGTAGGATGTATGTAGGTAGTAAAAGCGGGTGCAGACTGAACGCCGTTAATGATTCTCAATCATCGTAAGAAAGGCGAATTCAAGGACGCTAGCGCAGCGCTCGAACAATGGCCTTTCCGAATAAAGCACACTGTATACTGCCGCGAATTGTGCGCAAGCCCTATGTGCAGTGATTGCACGACCACAGTCACGCAAATGCACGAAAATAATTGCCGTAAAAGGGCAGTTTGAAATGTTCACGTTCGATCCTTTCGCGTTCACGAACTATCTTGAGATGGTACAAGCATGCCGCAGACGTAAACAAACACCGCGCTGTGCGTATGCGTGAGCGGCATCCACCTCGCACAAATATCCCCTTGTAGAAAAAATATAAAACAAAACAACCTCACTTAGTGCGTGCTGGTAAAATATAACCCTCTAGAAATCCTATAACTGCCACCAAACAGTAATTTGGCGCAAAAACCAGAGCAAACTGCAAGAAAAGCTCCAGCGAGCGGCCCGTAGCGTTCCGTGGGCGTCTGCTCTAAAGCAGCCAACAAAAATGGCGGCATAGCCGCCAAGTTCAAGGTCGTGCGGCGCAGCAGTTGAGGGTAAAGAAAAAGAGGAGAGCGAGGGAAAAGCGAGCGGTTGGCGCTACCTTAGTAATTATAGGGGCCTAAGGCGGCAAGTAGGGGGTTAAAGCGAGCTCCGAGACCGTACGGATCGTGGGCGCTGACATGATACAATTTCCATGGTTGCCAGATCAAGTGTATTCAACCTTCTAAAAAGTTCTGCCGTAATTATTTACCTAAAACAAAGAACTGAAGCAAAATAGCTACAAATAATTGCATCAAAAATTAAAACTAGCTTTATAAAAAACCTATTTAAAAAAATTAAGCTCTAATTAGTGGAGAAAGAGTAAGTGCGTAGTTCAGTTTTGGTTGCGACTTTTTTTTGAAGTGTGCTAGGAAGTGGCGAGGCCCTTGCGCCTGACTTGCGCAGTGTGTGTGTGCAGTCTCCGGCTCAGATCTGCGTGCGCGCAAAACGTATACAAGTTACACAACTCGGATGCCCGCGCTGAGCAAGTGCCTCCCCGGGCGCTTGCGAGGCTGTCATTCTTTCTCCACGTTAAGCACCCTATCTATTGCATGCACATGAACTGACGCCGGAACAGCGATTCCGATCTGACCTTGACTACCGCTAGTTCACTACAGGCTACGCAGTGGCAGCGAGCGATCGTTCCCGTTGGAAGAGAAATAAAAGGAGCTGTTATAATCCTTCGGTTCCAGTTGTTTTATTCATGGAACTTCTTACAGCTCTTCGTGCTTCGAACTTTCGTGCAATCGTTCGTGAAGGTAGAACGAAAAAATAGGTAACGAAATGCGGTTTCTTTTTTAATCAGTCACAATAAATCCATAAGTCAGTGTTCTCTCCTCGCGCGCTCTGTGCGGTAAATTACTGCCCATTCAATACTGCGCATTCAGTCCCGTAACTTTCCCTTTGAAGTGGTGGAAAGCAGCTAGAACTTGACGAATACAGACAGAAAGGAAAACGGGACACGCCGCGGACTGTATTTCGCATACTCCCTTGGCATGCATTCTTCCACTCCGTTGGCCTGCGATCGACCGCGTCAACGCGCTCTTTCGTTCCTGTGCTTCAAAGCGCCGCGACTCACCGGCAATATCAGCGTTGGCCCATGCGATGTTTTTGTGTCAATAAAGGTTTTACATTGAGCTGAAGCCACAGTTCACTTCACTTCGTTTAAAAAGCCTTGAGCGACTCGCAAAATTTCACAGAATGGAAAATAAAGCGGCACAGCGCAAAAATGCACGGACATCATACGGAGATTCATTTTTCTGTGCGCCCAGTACGGATCAGCTGACTCCTTGGCGTCCTCGCGCATGCGATCAGTCGCATTCGAGCTTGCGCGCAAGTGTTGCGTGAGCGTTTCCACATCTTGCTCAAATAGTCTCAGTACATATAAGTCACACGTACGCTAAACCGAAAACACGTAGGTTACCTACCAACCGGAGATAAACTACGCAATGCTGTCGACGCCGCCTACACAAAATCCGCCTGGCCAGCGGTCCGCCATGTTACAATTCATCCCGACATGCTTGGCTAGCCGGACGCGGAAACGCCACAGTAGCACGTTGCCAGATTACAACTCATCGCTTTCGCCGTTTTTAGTAAGCAAAAGCTCAGCTGGCAACCTTCAAATCGTTGTATCATGTCTGCCACTGTGTGTCGTACGGTTCCAATGCATTGGCTCAGCGGTGCGCTTTCCCTCTAGAATCAGTATATTATCTCTATGGCGGAAAGTTTCGTGGTATCACTTGAAGGTCAAAGCCTAGAGTTCCTGTATATAGCTCCCCTTGGGGAGCAGAGTTTGTGCGTCCATCCGCCTCTTGAGTTCCAGTCGTGCGGGAAAGCCACCCGTCCCACACGGAGAAGCTGCCGCCGGGCCACCGCGCGAGCGGCAGAGGCGAGGAGGAGTGGCGAGGAGCGGCCGGTCGAAAACATTCGGCCGCTTATCAGATGAGTGGCCGCCGCTGCCGCCGCTTCCACAACCACCGATGCATAGTTGAGCAGAACATACTGCATACGGGGTCTTGTGCGCAGCACTGAAAGCGGGCTTCTGTCGAACTGGAACCCGCGGCATGTCGCCATCAGACGCGCAACTCTTGCGCTACGCGATATACAGGAACTCTATCAAAACCTCACGCACAACGACACCTGGTGGACTCGGCAAACGTTGCTTTTGCAATACAGACACACCAGGGGCCCAATTCTCTAAAACGAGAGGCCATCGTTCTGAAACGACGCGGTAGCTCCATGCAAATGCATATGTCCTTCGGCGAGGGCGCCGCTTTCCGTTTACAAGAGCGACGAGATAAGACAAGAAAAGTGCCGTGGCAGGGGCGCAAAGCGACAAGCAAAACGACAAGGCGCTGTTCCCGTCGCTTTGCGCCTCTTGCTACCGTGCTTTTCTTGGCTTATCTGGTCCCTCTTCTACATTCAAAGAGGCGCCCCCCGCCCAAGAACACATGCATTTGCATGGAGCTATCGCGTCGTTTCAAAACGACGGCCTGTCGTTTTAGAATATTGGGCCGCAAAATGCGCTACCAATTTTTACTACAATGAATGAAACCAAAACAGAATGGGAGACAGGATATAAGATGGCACATTGATCATTGCTGCCCTAAAAAGTACGGAAAACTGCGGAAAATGTACAACGTTAAAGATCAGCTTGAACAATCATTAAACCACACATAAAACGCATACTCGTAGCACCACGTAACCATGACGCGTTTTTTTTTTTAGAGACCAATTATCTACTGGTATAACGAATAAATACAAAGCGTTTTGTCTTGTGAACAATGCTTTGCACTCTAAACAACGTGTACAATGCTTGTGGGCTGTGAGGCGTGTTCTTTCTCCGTGTTCTTTTTTCTTGTGGCACTGAGGTCGCTCGCACTGTTCTGTCGGTGCGGTGCGTTTTTGCAGCTTGTGACTTGGTCGTTCGCTTTTCTGACGCCGCTCTATCCCAAATTTTTCAAGTAAATAAATCGGGAAATGCACCGTAGTTGTGCAACTGAACGTTTTGATGATTCTGGAATTTGATAAAAAGTGCAACGCAACTAATAAATATGTACGTTTTCGTTTCATTTCTTGCTTTAGATTTGGCCTATATATTTCCAACCCGAACCACTGGCTTCGCTTGGAGTATGGGGTGAATGAATACGTAAAGCACTACGCAAATGTATATGAATACAGTGCCTGGCATGGCCCGCAGACGGACTTCTTGAACAGAAAGTTGAAGAAAAACGAATACGTTGTTTTCACCGCGCACCTGGAATATTCGAATGCAACTAAAGGCCTGAAGGTCACGGTGAGTTGCACATTTTTTCTACACGCACAAGCGAGAAATTTCTGCCTTAGGCATCTCAGACGTACCAACCATTGAAGCACCACACAGGCAAAAAAACCTACTTGGGTGGAAAATTCTGTGTGCCGTCGTTCTTGAAAAAAATGAATTTTTTTTTAAAGCAGACCTACATGTCTTGTTTTCCAAGTGTTCACTGATTTGATTCCCAGCTTTTTTTAGTTGGTATTTGCTAGACCTATGGCGCTGCCTGACATACTGAGCGGATGGAAGTATTACTCGTCGGCACCCTCTAATACCCTAGTTACATGGCGGAAGAAGCTGCAGTAAAGTTTAACCGCGGTTACTAAAATTTAGCGGTGGTTATCGCGAACTGCGGTTTCGGCTGCTACACGGACAATGTTGTGTGGCGATTGCAGTCACGTGGTTCCGGGTGGAACAATAATTAGATTATAAAATTTCTAACTTCACTATAAAAAACAAACAAACGAGAAGCAGTTTAGACAAGGGAAAATGTTGTTAAAACAGTTTTGCGTGAGTTCTCAGCAGCGCCCAACAGATATTTGGTCGCATTTAGCAGATATAAAGGCCGAAGTCTCTCAACACGAAAAGCCTCCCCCTACTATGGGTTCTCTGGTTTTCTTGTTTTCTCACTCCGGCTGCACCCGCCCGCTCTAATTTGAAAGCCGTGCTGCCTACCAGTTGTTTTTCATGCTGCGTTTGGTAGTGTGTGTCGTGGTGTGTGTGGTCGTTGCTGGTAGTGCTCGTGTGGTCATCGAAACGCGATCATCTGGATAGAGGCGAAAACCAAAACGCCCGTGTGTACGAGATTTCGGCGCACGTTAAAGATCTTCAGGTGGTCAAAATAATCCCGAGCCCTCCACTACGGCGTGCCTCATCGCCTGCATTGCGTCGGCGCGTTAAACCCTACAATCAATCAATCAACGCCATCATCTGTGTTATTCTCACAATTGCCTTGAGCAAACGTGCAGCCACCGATGACGATGACTTCTGGGTCGTGTACGCTGCCCACCAGGCAGCCTTTCAGGAGGGCTCCAGGCAGCCTTTCAAAAGCCTCCCCCTACTTTGGGTTTTCTGGTTTTCTTGTTTTCTCACTCCGGCTGCGCCCGCCCGCTCTAATTTGAAAGCCGTGCTGCCTACCAGTTGTTTTTCATGCTGCGTTTGGTAGTGTGTGTCGTGGTGTGTGTGGTCGTTGCTGGTAGTGCTCGTGTGGTCATCGAAACGCGATCATCTGGATAGAGGCGAAAACCAAAACGCCCGTGTGTACGAGATTTCGGCGCACGTTAAAGATCTTCAGGTGGTCAAAATAATCCCGAGCCCTCCACTACGGCGTGCCTCATCGCCTGCATTGCGTCGGCGCGTTAAACCCTACAATCAATCAATCAACGCCATCATCTGTGTTATTCTCACAATTGCCTTGAGCAAACGTGCAGCCACCGATGACGATGACTTCTGGGTCGTGTACGCTGCCCACCAGGCAGCCTTTCAGGAGGGCTTCTTGAAGCGAGCAATTCTGCTAGCAGAACTGCGCGAAGGCAACGATGTTGTCAAGCGGACGCACAGCCGTCGTAAGCAGATCTTGTTGGCGGCCGTGCTGCTTAGCTTCCGCGAGCGGCATGCGTGGGCCTACACGCGGGGAAGGTCGTTGTACAACGAGAGACTACCGCACCTCCCGGACAGCTGCTTCAGGGAGAACTTCTTACTTGATCGGCGGACATCTGCGTGCATGGGGGGTGTTTGCGAGTGCATGCGGCGGCGATACACGAACATGCGCCGAGCAATACTCCTGGGGCCGAATTCTCTAAAACGACGGGGCGTCGCTTTGAAGCGACGGGTTGGCGCCATTTAAATGCATGTGTTGTGGGATCGGGGCCGTCGCTTTGCGGTGCTCCTCATGAGGGGTGATCCTGAGAAAAGCACTGTGGCAAGGGCGCGAAGTGACAAGCGAAACGACGGGGGGCAGTGGGTGTCGCTTCGCGCCCTTGCCACAGTGCTTTTCTCATGATCACCCCTCATGAGGAGCACCGCAAAGCGACGGCCCCGACCCCACAACACATGCATTTAAATGGCGCCAACCCGCCGCTTCAAAGCGACGCCCGTTTTTTAGAGAATCTGGCCCCTGGAAAAGAGAGTCGCAATCGGGTTGTACCTGCTACAAACATCAGGGGAAGAACGCATGGTTGCCCATGTTTTTGGTGTTAGCCGCACTTCCGTTAATCTCACTTTTAGGGAGTTTTGCTATGTAGTGGTTAGTCAGTTGGAACCTCAGCACATGAGTATGTCGAGGGCCTACGAATTGGTTGAACACGTGCAGCGGTTTGCTGCAAGAACTTGCGTTCCCCAGAGCGTAGGCGCACTCGACGGGTGCAACATTGCAGTTTGCCCTATTTTACGAATCGGCTAACGCCGCCGTATTTTCCCGCATCAGCCACCCCGTGCGAAGCCACCACGTGTGCCCCAGCCGCCCGCGTGTCGGTGAACCATACTTTCGTGTCTCGACATGAAAGGTCACACCACGGAGCAAGATAAACAGGAGCGCCGACTTCGCTCTCTCCTGCTTAAAGGAGCCATGAAGAGAAAACACAAGTTTGGTTCATTCAAAAGATTGCCTCGTTAGAATCATACTGACACCACTTTTAACGTAAACTTCGCTCAAATAAGCTACATAATTAGGAAAAACGGGAATAGTCATGCGACCCATCAGCTCATTTCCCGCAACAGAACCTATGATGTCACATGAGCTAAGCTCCGCGATTGGTGGAGGCTGGCAGAAGCAGACGCAAATTAGGTAGAGCTTACAAACTAGACGAACGAGCGATTTGCGCTTAAATTTAGGGCACATTCTTTACAAAGCAATAAGAATGATGGGACAAACAGTGGAAGTTACGAAATCACATGTAAACATAGAAGTACTGATGCGTTCTGCTGTTCGTACTGCGCACAGCACGCTTGGTTTAGCTGCACAGCACTACGGGGCTTGGGGTTGTCTCAGACGACACTGGCCGATTGACGCAAGCAACGGTGTCTTACGTGACCCCATTTGTCGAGCGAGCACTGTTTCAGGGAACGAATATTTTCTCCCAGAACAAAAACAAGCCAGGTTTAAATGCGGGCAAAAACAAACCAAAAGCTTGCCACGGTATGGTGGCGCCATCTAGGTTACGGAACGTAAACAAACGCGGAACAAACCAACACCGCTGTACAGGGTGGAGCCAACCTTTGAACGGTCCCGTGCCGCCGCAATTGGGCCAACGAGCTCAACGCGTTATTCTTTTCGTTTCCCACGAGACCTAGCATCGCGAAACCCACAATATGATTCAAATTTCTTCAGTAAACCGCGTTGCGGCGATAATTTTAGCGCGGTTTTGACACAATGACTTGCTTCGGCAGTGAGCGAGCAACCAAAAATGGCGGCGCCAGCGTATACGTGTCTCTACCCTGTAGGGCGGATGCGTGAATGAAGGTACTCTAGGCTGCAGAGCGGTCGGTTCCTGTGATGTCACTTGGGACCACGAAAACGCACGATTGAGCGGGAAAATGAAAATGTTAACCTAAATTGTTTAATTTCTCAGTGAATAAAGCACCGTTTGTATCCGGAAAAGCGCTGGGGGCACCATAAAACACGAAATCTTTCGTATAAAACCAACTTGCATTTTCTCTTCATGGCTCCTTTAAAGTCCATCACTCGCGGAGCGCAATGTAGATGGCGCAGCGAATGGTCCGGCGGCTAGGCGGCCGGCGTTCCCCGTGCGCCGGCGGGTGCGTTGGCGGAACGCATTCCGTCGGCTTTTGTCGTCTGCTTCAGCGACGGTAGTTTTGGGCACGGAGTGCTTTGGGCCTGCGTTGGCGCCGCTTCGCGTTCATTGCGCGCCTCCTTCGCACGGCTTGATTAACTTGTTCGACAGCACCTTCTGGGTAACCCGAACCCGAAGGAATTGAGTGGTCGTACGGCACGGCAAAGATGCGTTAAGGATTGGTTTGCATGGCGGGAAAACAAAATGTAGAGCGCACATATAGACACATTGCTGCTATACAAACACTGCCTTTTGCGCATTGCTTGCCGAAAATGTGACTCCGTTTTGTAAATTTGTGACCAATTCGGCTGTGTTTTAACAGGATTTACAAAAGGCGAAAGGAGCAACTGGTTCTTATCACTAGCGATTATAAAAGTTGCCTCAGCTTTCTCGCCGTTCTCCAACTTACGTCCAAAACAGAGTGTGCCTAGAACACGGACCGGCACTCACACGCTCATAAGAAAATAACAGAAACGCGATAACATCACCCGCGACTGCCCGCGGCGTAGCAGTCCGCTCAAGATCGAGGCCCTGACAGTGCGGTCTTTTCACAAGCCTTCATTTCGCGATATTTGAATTCGTCCGGACCCTATATCTCTGTGGTGATGACTCGCCAAAAGAAAAGGTTTGACAAGCCGGTTCTTTTGCTGGTCAGCCACTTAAAGAAAAACAAAAACGCCGGGAACCCCCGTAGGCCCAAAATTGCAGCCATACAAATCGCACCATTTTATTTGGAGTCCACGGCGTTGTCGACGAGATAACACGATTGTAGAGCGACAGTGAACATCGGGGGGTAGGTTGCGGTATGAGTTGCAATGAAGGTTACGTTTGATATTCTTGGGTGCCTTATCAAGATGACAGTGTTTTTGTACACTTATTACAACAGGGCAGCCGTCCAATTCAGTCATTGGCTCAGAAATGTGTGTCTCATTGCCGTTTGCGGATGGAGACTCCGGGCGACCCTTGTAAGCATTGTTCGTGCCCAGAAGCGGCATAAATAATCAAGCAGGCGGCCGGAGAGCGGGCCTACAACAGAGGGTAATTTTTGCGCTGCATCGGTTTGTCGCAAGCAGAATCACGCTAGACTGCATGTTCTGGCGTTCCATATTACTCCTCATTCTTTCGTAATTCTAAAGTCGTCGTCGTTCAGTTGCGTCTTACAGCTGCTGGGCTAATACAATATTTTTAGCGGGTCTTCATAATGTCAGAATAAACGCCCCCTGATAGGGAATAAGCGATCGCCATATATGCGGTGGCGTGCGATTATCTGCGCCGTCTATTCCGACTGAGCACGGGTGTTTAAAATCCGCGCGTGCAGTCATTCCTCCTGCATAGTAGGACAGGCATACGAAAGACGTCGTTGCGAAAGAAACGACGCCTCTGGGGAGAGCGAAGAAGGGAAGAGCCATGTACAGAGGCACAGCGACGAGAGGGCAAACGAAGGAGGAAGAGAGCAAAGGGAAAGCTGGGCGGCCGGCGGCGCGTGGACATTATCGGCCCGAGCAAAATAATTTTTCTGGGCCACAGTCGGCGCTCCTCTTTATATCTTGCTCCGTGGGTCAGACACCTCGCGTTGCAACGCGCCTCCGGCGGTTGCCAGCTGCACCCCCAGATGCCAGCGGCACGCTCAGGCATTCTTCACGGACGTGCGCCCCTCCGCCGTCAGGTGCCAGCGCTTCAGTGAGTCACGCCTTGACATGCCCGGCTCAGACGTTTCGCTATCGGCGCGATCAACATTCGATAGCGCGGCACCGGCACCTTTCAAGGACACTCTCACCCCTCTCTCGAACGCCACGTGCAGCGAAGCCATGAATGACTCACGAACTATGGAAAGAGTGTTGTTTGTGTCTGTGATGTTCGTGGCGTGTGGCTACTTCTTCGCGTTTGACCATTGTTGCTTTTGGTTATAAATAGAAGCAGCCCAAAGGCTGAATTCATTCCTGTATGAGCAGCGAATCCATGCGGTCGCTCTGCTCGAGTCCTGTATTGTAACCTCGCCCGTCGGGGCATTGTATGTTTTTTGGCTTCGGCTCACCTCTCGCTATGAAGTAAACAGTTACGTTATCCTACTGGTCTGGACTTCTCCACGGCTGCAACAGCGCTGGCCGCTCGCATCATACACGCTACCACTCGTATGTCGGAGGCCACGGAGATCGGATCGGGTGCCCCCGCCCGGTCGCAACAACTGGTGGCAGCGGTGGGATGACAACTTCGTGACACCTGGAGCCAGCGGAGCGAGACCCAACACCACGGACGTCAAGGCGGCTTCGGACTTCGCAGAATTCACGGCGGTCAAGGGTGAGTGCGGGACTTTTCTTCACTGAGTTTTACCAGGCTTCTGAGGATAGCTGTTAGGGCGTGTGTTTTTGTCGTGTGGGTTATTCGCGCAAAACATTTTTTGGAGCAGTGGGAAAGCAGTACTCTAGACCGGCCATGAATTTGAAGGCGTTGAAAAAACCGCAGTTGTTGGAGCTTGCAAAAGAGTTGCGCTTGGATGTTACCGAAGCGCTGAGAAAGCCAGAGCTGATACAGGCTATACTCGCTGTTGGCGCTGACGATGACGAGCTGTCTGAGTGCATTGAGACGATCAATGGCAGGGAAACCGCTAAACGTCAGGCTGCAAAGGCAGAGGCTGTGCGCCAGCGTGAGGAACGCGAGGAAAGAAAGCGAGAACAGGAACGCGAGGAGAAGAAACAGGAACGAGAACGGGAGCGACAGCATGAGCTGGAAATGAAGCGTCTAGACGTCGAGACGTCTCGACCTAGACGTCAGAGTGGCAGCAGCGTGCAGTCTGCGGTGACTTAGCGGCCTATGCTACGAATGTGTGACCTCATGCGACCCTACAAGGTAGGAGAAGACATCGGTCTTTTTTTGGTCAACTTCGAGCGTACGTGCGAGAGGGCCCAGTTTAGCCGAGACTCATGGACGTAAAAGCTGCTTACGCTTCTGCCAGGTGAGGCATCCGACGTGATGGCCCGCTTGCCAAAGGAGGAGGCGGAGGACTACCAGAAAGTCAAGTCTAGCCTCCTGCGTAAGTACAGGCTGTCAGCAGAGGCATTTCGCCAGAAGTTCCGTGAAGCCGAGAAAGCTAGGGGTGAGTCGTACTCGGAGTTCGCCTACAAGCTTAGGGCTAATATGGAAGAGTGGCTCAAAGAGGCAAAGGCTTTCGGAGAGCACGACAATGTAGTTGAGGGCTTCGGTCTTGAGCAGTTTTACCGCCGACCCGCCGCGGTGGCTCAGTGGCTAAGGCGTTGCGCTGCTGAGCACGAGGCCGCGGGTTCGATTCCCGGCCGCGGCGGCCGCTTTTCTGATGGAGGCGAAAAGCAAAAACGCCGGTGTGTACGAGATTTCGGCGCACGATAAAGATCCCCAGGTGGTCAAAATTAATCCGGAGCCCTTCCACTACGGCGCGCCTCATCGCCTGCGTTGCGTCGGCGCGTTAAACCCTACAATCAATCAATCAAGATCCCCAGGTGGTAAAATTAATCCGGAGCCCTCCAGTAGCGCTTGCCTCCTCGCCTGTGTACCGCCGGCGCGTTAAACCTCATAATCCAAAATAAATCAGCTTCGCAAGCGCAAAACACCGCAGCGAGCAACGCAAATATTGCCGCGCGCAGGCTGGGAGCTGGTGCCGGGGAGCGCCGGCTGTTCAGTTGTTGACGACAGCAGCGCCGCCGCTATACCGGTTTTATTTTCTGCGCCAAAGTCGACCCGGCGGAGCAATGGGAGAGGCCGCCGCTCGGGCCACTCTAAAACTTCTAGTACACTCTACTTCGGCCGTCAGTGTGCTCACAAACAACTCGCACCGCATGGACACCACGACCAGCAGCCGCCGCTCTTCTTTCCCCGATGATTAGCGCCACGACTGACGCTGCGGCGGAAAGGGAAACTAGCGCCGTCACCGGGAGGAGGAGGAGGAGGAATAAACGTCCCTATGAAGAAGTTCGCCTTGGGGAAGAGTCCTTATTCCAGGACCCCTTGAGACCGTCCGGCTTCTTGGGCTCTGTTCACCAGCCAAAGCTGGTCATCAGGGTCCGAGCTGGACAGTGCTCTCTCCCAGTGCTCAGGGGAGGGGAAGGGCAGAGGGGGTAGGTCAGGGTTTTTATCACAGCCCCACACAATGTGGTAAAGCGTGCCCGGAGCCTCACAGAAGCGGCATTGCGAGGAGTAGAGGGTGGGAGCCAGAATGTGGGCTCTAGTTGGGTGGGGAAAGGTATTGGTTTGGATACCTCGAAGGTGGTGTTCTTGTTCTTTGGTTAGATTTTTGTGTGGAGCAGGGTACATGGTTCGCTGCAGGCGGTAGTGCTGCGTGATTTCCTTGTAGGACAAAAGGGGACAGTCCCACCGCTGCTCGCCGAACTCCTGACTAGCCCGGTGTGTCAGATCGCGGGCATGCTGATGGGCAGCTTCGTTGCCAGGCACGTCGGCATGGGCGGGAGCCCAAATAATCCTTACGCGGTGTTGTGGAGGATTCTGCAGCAGAATTTGTGTGGCGGGGGGTGAGACGAAGCCGCTGGAGAAAGTTCTGCATGCTTGTTGGCAGTCCGTAATAATGATCTCTGCAGGGGTTTGAGCAATTGCTAGGGCTATGGCCGCTTCTTCTGCCTGTTGTGCATGGGTGGTAAGAATTGATACACTTGTGAGGAGGGCTTGAGCTGTAGTCACAACAGCAGTCATAGCTCTCCTCCCGGGATAGGAGGCTGCGTCTGTGTATACTGTGGTGGCGTTTTGGCCGTACCGTTTGAAGATAGCTTTAGCTCTGGCGTCTCTGCGATCCTGATGGTGCGTTGGATGCATGTTCCGGGGTAGTGGGGCCACATCAATGAATTGGCGGATCTCATGCGGAAGGTTAGTCGAATCGGCCTGGGGATGTTGAAGCGGTGAGCGCAGGCACAGCTGGTTCAGAATTGTCCTGCCGGTGGAGGTGGAGCTCAGACGTAATATTTGATTCATATGGTGAGCTTCGAGGAGTTCATCCAAGGTATTATAAACTCCCAAGTGTAGGAGTTTCTGTGTCGAGGTGCTGACAGGTAGTCCCAACGCCAGTTTGTACGCCTTGCGTATGATAGTTTCTACCCTGTCTTTTTCAGCCTTCGACAGCACAGCGTAGGGGAGGGCATAAGTAACCCTAGAGATTACAAAGGCTTCGACAAGTCTTAGCACATCCGCCTCTCTCATACCTCTCGTTTTTGAGCTGACCCTGCGGATCATGTGGGAGACTTGCTCCGTGGTGTGCTTAAGTCGGTCTAGCAGTTTGGTGTTGGAGCGATCCGCTTGTAGAAGCATGCCTAAGATTCTCACCTGCTGAGTTGGAACAATAGGGTGGCCATCCACTTCTAGGGAGATGGTTTGCGACCCGGGAGGGAGTTTTTTACGTGGTGAGACGATAAGCAGCTCAGATTTTTGCGGCGCACACGCTAGACCACATTGTCGTGCATATTCACTGACAATGTCGGCCGCCTGTTGTAGGTTGGTCTCCATTTCCCCCATTGACCCATGAGTGGCCCATATGGTGATGTCATCCGCATATAATCCATGGTGTATGCCTGGTATGGCATCCAGGAGCGGAGGGAGGCCTATGAGAGCTATATTAAACAGCAAGGGGGAAAGGACCGCACCTTGGGGCGTGCCCTTGTTGCCGACAGAAACTGTATTGGAGTTTAAATCTCCCACCATCAGAATGGCTTTTCGGTCGTCGAGGAAGTCCCGAATGTATTTGTAGGTGCGTTCTCCGCAGTTATGGCCATTCAGTTGTTTAGGTATGGCCGTATGACTGACATTGTCAAACGCACCTTTTAAATCCAAGGCCAAGATGGCTTTGGGGTTGTCCTTCGAGCATTTCAGCATAACTTCTTCCTTCAGTTGGAGAAGGATGTCCTGCGTGGAGAGGTGATTACGAAATCCACACATGGTATGTGGAACATGTTATTTTGTTCGAGGTACTGCTGCAGCCTTCTGTGGATGATATGCTCCAGAAGCTTTCCCAAACACGAGGTTAGTGATATAGGGCGCAGGTTCTCGGTGCTCTGGGGTCTTCCAGACTTCGGAATAAGGCGCACCTCTGCCGTCTTCCATCCTTCCGGCGGAGAGGCGCGTTCGGCAGGCCTGACCTAGTTTCCATCGAGCGGCCGTGGTCGGGAACATCAGCTGGGAGTGAAACGGGCACGACGAGCCCATTAGACACCTTGCAGTTCCCAACAGTCACTACCTGGTCGCCACTCGCACTTTCAGCGACAACCTCGGCATGCGAAGACCGAAGCGTGTTTCCGTTCTCCTTCCTCACTGCCAAAACTACACTGCATACAGGCTGCCCTGTCTCAAAAGACTGCTCAGTTGCCCGCGAACTGCGCGCGTTCGGGTCGACAGCCGTTTTCAAGGGTTCCCGTGATCTAGCGCACTTCGAACATGGCGATGAAACATCTCCGCTCAGCGTAGGGGCTTTACACACAGTGTACTTACGCTGCCCTCCGTCGTGAGTCTCCAGAAATGCCCCATCATCGCTTTCCGTCTGAGTTTCGCCATTCCTCACAGAGGTGGCGACCCTATCGTTACTCGAGCTCTTCGCAGCGAGCTCAGCTGGTTCTTTCCTCGGCAGTTTCTCAAAATAGTACCCCTTTTCCCTTAACAGCTGATCCGACCTGTTCGAGAATAGGTACTTGAACGCCGGAAGTAGTTGTGGGGATACTGCTGCGTGCGTCACAAGTTCACCAAACGGACCTCCGATGCTGACCTTAGCGATCGGCAGACGAACGTTTCGTGCTCCTACGGCTGGCTTCACCCAAACACACTGCCCTGTTAGCTGATCCGTTCAACATACGAAGGGTGGACCATGTCTACCGTCGCCGCGGAGTCACGAAGAACTCGGCACGGTTTACCATTGACGACTAGCGCCCGTACGTACGGCTCTAGAAACTGTCTGCTGTCCTTACTCTGATCTAGTACGTGAAATACTAGTTTTCCCTTCTTACAACTGGCAGCGAAATGTCCCGTCTCGCCGAAGTTGTAACACGCAGCCTGCCTGCGCGCTTCGAAAGCTTTCTTTCTGTGCTGCTCCTCAGAGCCTGCTGATCTCTCTTCGTTATCGTAGCCAGTTTCTCTATCCACGAGAACGACTTCTCTTGCTCCACCGTCTCCCCGGGGAGCTCTGCCTTTCGGCCCTGACTTATCAGGCCTCGGCCTGAACTCTTTTTGTCCGTCTGTCGGCCCCTGCGCACCTCGACGTGCGACAAACTCGTCGGCTAGCTGAGCTGCCTGATCCACAGTACTTACCCCTGGCCTATCTTGCACCCAGAGTCTCAGGTTTTCTGGTAGACGGCGGTAAAACTGCTCAAGACCGAAGCACTCAACTACCTTGTCATGCTCTCCGAAAGCTTCTGCCTCTTTGAGCCACTCTTCCATATTTGCCTTCAGCTTGTAGGCGAACTCCGAGTACGACTCGCCTCTAGCTTTCTCGGCTTCACGGAACTTCTGGCGAAACGCCTCTGCTGACAGCCTGTACTTACGAAGGAGGCTTGACGTTCTGGTAGTCCTCCGCCTCCTCCTTTGGCAAGCGGGCCATCACGTCGGATGCCTCACCTGGCAAAAGCGTAAGCAGCTTTTGCGGCCATGAGTCTCGGCTAAACTGGGCCCTCTCACACGTACGCTCGAAGTTGACCAAAAAAAGACCGATGTCTTCTCCTACCTTGTAGGGTCGCATTAGGTCACACATTCGCAACGTAGGTCGCTCAGTCGCCGCAGACTGCACGCTGCTGCCACTCTGACGTCTAGGTCGAGACGCCTCGACGTCTAGACGCTTCATTTCCAGCTCATGCTGTCGCTTTCTTTCCTCCTGCTCGAGTAGGAGTCTCTCATGCTCTCGTCTCTTTTCCTCCTGTTGTTCCTGTTTCTGCCTCTCGAGCTCCTGTTCTCGCTTTTTTCCTCGCGTTCCTCACGCTGGCGCACAGCCTCTGCAGCCTGACGTTTAGCGGTCTCCCTGTCATTGATCAGCTCAATGCACTCAGACAGCTCGTCATCGTCAGCCCCAACAGCGAGTATAGCCTCTATCAGCTCTGGCTTTCTCAGCGCGTCCGTAACATCCAAGCGCAACTCTTTTGCAAGCTCCAACAACTGCGGTTTTTTCAACGCTTTCAAATTCATGGCCGGTCTAGAGTACTGCTTTCCCACTGTTCCAAAAAAATGATTTGCGCGAATAACCCACGCGACAAAAACAGACGCCCTACCAGCTATCCTCAGAAGCCTGGTAAAACTCTGTGAAGAAAAGTCCCGCACTCACCCTTGACCGCCGTGAATTCTGCGAAGTCCGAAGCCGCCTTGACGTCCGTGGTGTTGGGTCTCGCACCGCTGGCTCCAGGTGTCACGAAGTTGTCATCGGACCGCTGCCAACCAGTTGTTCCGACCGTGAAGGACGACTGCAGCCTGGAAGACGTCCAGAGCTGATAGGCTAACGTAACTGTTTACTTCATAGCGAGAGGTGAGCCGAAGCCAAAAAAACATACAATGCCCCGACGGGCCAGGTTACAATACAGGACAGGAGCAGAGCGACCGCATGGATTCGCTGCTCAGACAGGAATGAATATCAGCGTTTGTGCTGCTTCTTTTATACCCAAAAAACGCCCCCAAGAGTAACACGCCACCAAATCATAGACACACACACGCACAGTCTTTCCAAGATCGCGAGGCATCTTCGCCCCTTGTGGCGTCCGAGAGAGGGGGGAGAGTGTCCTTGAAAGGTGCCGGGGTCGCGCTATCAACTCTGATCGCGCTGATAGCGAAACGTCTAAGCCGGGTAGGTCAGGGCGGGACTCTCCGACGCGCAGGTGCCTGAAGGGTGTGGCGCTGGCAGCCACCGGTGGCACGTGGCAAAGCGAGGTGACTGACCCGGCATGGCGAGACACGGAAGCACGATTCACCGAAACGCGGGCGCACATGGTCGATTCCCACGTGGTCGCTGATGCGAGAAAACACGTGTTGCTGGCAGATTCGTAACACCGCCGTCTACCAGAGAACCTGAGACTCTGGGTGCAAGATAGGCCAGGGGTAAGTACTGTGGATCAGGCAGCTCAGCTAGCCGACGAGTTTGTCGCACGTCGAGGTGCGCAGGGGCCGAAAGACGGCCAAAAAGAGTTCAGGCCCAGACCTGATAAGTCAGGGCCGAAAGGCAGAGCTCCCCGAGAAGACGGTTGAGCAAGGGAAGGCGTTCTCATGGATAGATAAACTGGCCACGATAACGAAGAGAGAGCAGCAGACGCTGAGGAGCAGCGCAGAAAGAAAGCTTTTGAACCGCACAGACAGGCTGCGTGTTACAACTTCGGCGAGACGGGACATTTCGCTGCCAGTTGTAAGAAAGGAAAACTAGTATTTCACGTACTAGATCAGAGTGAGGACAGCAGGCAGTTTCTAGAGCCGTACGTAGGTGAGCTTGTCGTCAACGGTAAACCGTGCCGAGTTCTCCGCGGCGACGGTAGACATGGTCCACCCTTCCTACGTAGAACAGGATCAGCTAACTGGGCAGTGTGTTTGGGTGAAGCCAGCCGTAGGTGCACGAAACGTGCGTCTGCCGATTGCTCAGGTCAGCATCGGAGGTCCGTTTGGTGAACTTGTGACGCAGGCAGCAGTATCCCCACAACTTCTTCCGGAGTACAGGTACCTATTCTCGAACAGGTCGGATCAGCTGCTAAGCGAAAAGGGGTACAATTTTGAGACACTGCCGAGGAAAGAACAAGCTGGGCTCGCTGCGAAGAGCTCGAGTAACGATAGGGTCGCCACCTCTGTGAGTAATGGCGAAACTCAGACGGAAAGCGATGATGGGGCATTTCTGGAGACTCACGACGGAGGGCAGCGTAAGTACACTGTGTGTAAGGCCCCTACGGTGAGCGGAGATGTTTCGTCGCCATGTTCCAAGTGCGCTAGATCACGGGAGGCCTTGAAAACGGCTGTCGACCCGAACGCGCGCAGTTCGCGAGATAGCGAGGTTTCGCTGGAATGCAGAAACCATGAGGCTACCGAAAGACGACACAAGTCCGCGGAAACGGAGGTTGTTCCTTTCGACGGTAGTGCAGAATCGAGCGACGTAGAGGTAGCAAACGGTTTGCAGGGTTCAGTTGGGAGTCATGGTGATCTCGCCACTGGGCAAGCCGATTCCGTCCTGCCACCAGCTCAGGTAGCTGACCTCGAGCAACGGCCAGCCGGGCTCGTAGAGATTCAGGTGTCACGAGCGGCTGAGCCGTCTTTTGAGTGAGGGCAACCTGGTTGTAGTGTAGTTCTGGCACTGAGGAAGCAGAACGGGAACACGCTTCGGTCTTCGCGTGCCGACGCTGTCGCTGATAGCGCGAGGGACGACGAGGTAGTGACTGTTGGGAACTCCAAGGTGTATAATGGGCTCGTCGTGCCCGTTTCACTCCCAGCTGATGCTCTCGTCGATAGGCCAACATCGGCTGAGCTTGTTGAGGTTCCGGTGTCGCCTGTGGCTGAACCGAAGTCGAAAGCGACCAGCCTAGAGAAGTAAACGTAAACGCGTTCCGGTGTTCGCTTGCCGAACGCGTTCGTAAAAAGGTGAGCAACGAGGAGATAGCAAAAACTTCCGCGGGTATTTGCGGCGCGTGTTTCAGTGCGGGCACGCCAAGGGGTAAAACCGTGAGCTCGCATCGCGCCAAGGGAACGCCGCCTAGAAGCAGTGCGCGCCTAACGTATCAACGGTGGAAAATCCCGCTCGATCCTCCGCTCGCTCGACCTTTGTCGAACAAGACGACCGGTGACATTTCACGCGGTCGCAGCAGCGTTGAGAGAACGGCTGCACCGAAAGTGCGGTACAAGGGGAAAAAACTCAGGGCATTGACGAGAGCTCAAATCGCAGTTCTCGGCGCGAGAAGTGGCCTGTAGACGCCTGCCTTTCTCAATTTCTTTGTTTTTCCTGAAGCAGGTTTCGCCCTTTACGATTACGTTTTTTTTTGTGTGGGACATTTCCAATCACTCGTAATGTCACCTTTCAAGTTTGTGCGCTTGTCTAAAGTACTGCTGGGCTAAAATTTAACTAGTGTAGTTAGTTATTAGCGTATTTTTTTGCATCTAAAAGCCTGGTAGATCTTCAGTGTGGATTTGTCTTCACACTTGCCGGTGATGCGGTTGTGTCTTGCTGTGTTGTTCTGTTGCTTGCCTGACCAATCCAGAGACGTTCTTAGGGAGCCACTACTCGTCCAGTGATCGGCCCTGTGAAGCTCCAGCACGGTGTCGTACAGCCCAGGCCTGGAGTAGAGGGTCTGCTGAGCACTTCACTGCGAAAGCATCCCTGCGGACAACGGTTGAAGACCCTTATCCATCGGGATCTCGGACCCCCGGCGGAGAAGCTGTTACGAATCGGCCAACGCCACCGTATTTCCCGCATCACCCACCCCGTGCGAAGCCACCACGTGTGCCACAGCCGCCCGCGTGTCGTTGAACCATACTTTCGTGTCTCGACATAAAGTCAGACACCTCGCGTTGCAACGCGCCTCCGGCGGATTCCAGCTGCACCCCCAGATGCCAGCGGCATGCCCAGGCATTCTTCATGGACGTGCGCCCCTCCACCGTCAGGTGCCAGCGCTTCGGTGAGTCACGCCTTGACATGCCCGGCTCAGACGTTTCGCTATCGGCGCGATCAACATTCGATAGCGCGGCCCCGGCACCTCTCAAGGACACTCTCTCCCCTCTCTCGGACGCCACGTGCAGCGAAGCCATGAATGACTCACAAACTATGGAAAGAGCGTTGTTTGTGTCTGTGGTGTTCGTGGCGTGTGGCTACTTGTTCGCGTTTGACCATTGTTGCTTTTGGGTATAAATAGAAGCAGCCCAAACGCTGAGTTCATTCCTGTCTGAGCAGCGAATCCATGCGGTCGCTCTGCTCGAGTCCTGTATTGTAACCTCGCCCGTCGGGGCATTGTATGTTTTTTTGGCTTCGGCTCACATCTCGCTATGAAGTAAACAGTTACGTTATCCTACTGCTCTGGACTTCTTTACGGCTGCAACAGCGGCTGGCCGCTCGCATCATACACGCTACCACTCGTATGTCGGACGCCACGGAGATCGGATCGGGTGCCCCCGCCCGGTCGCAACACCTCCAAAGGAGTACGCGTTGGATTATTACAACTACAAGGGGTGGTACAGCATAATTCTGTTGGCTGTTGTGGCCCACGCACACAACTTTCTTTATACATATGTCGGTTCACCCGGAAGGAAGCATGATGCAGCAGTTATTGATGGTTCACGACTTCCAAGCATTCGTGACAGCCCCTCTTCAAAATCGGAACTATGACTATTCAATGAGTGGCAGTTCGCCCGGTCCCACTTGCAGATCAGGCATTTCCGCAGCTATGCAATCTTATGAAACCATACCCACAACCAGGTCACCTTGAGAAGCTTTCAAATACCATCTTTCTAGGGCCGGGCGTGTCGTTGGAAATGTTTTTGTAAGAATGAAGGCCCGGTTACATACGGTGCACGAAGGAATTGAGTGCGGCATTGACGATGTAGCTATCATTGTCAGTTCTGCACAACAATTCTCAGGATCTGAGCGACCACTTTGACGCCAGCTGGGTCGAAGGGGCGCACACTGATGACGAATGGCGCCCTCAGCCTGTGTGTACAAGCAACCGGGAAGAGCCATCGGGGGTGGCCGTTCGAAATGCCATTGCTAAGCACCTTGCGGCACTCTGAAGGTGTGCTCTTCCAGACGTTCCTGTGCACTTTCTTTTGTGCCTGATGTTATGTGATCTGTACAGCTTGCACGTCACACAAAGCAACACTTCAACGCGATGTCGCAAAGCAATTTGCAATTTTCCTGATATTGTCCAGTACTTAACGAAAATAAGGGACCAGGTCAACATTTTTTCCGCTCCCACCGCACTTTTGTTTTGCCTGTTAAAGGAGCCATGAAGACAAAATACAAGTTGGGTTTATTAGAAAGACTGCTTAGTCCCGATAACAATGATACAAATATCATTGCAATCTTCGAAAAAATAACGGAGATGTTACAGAAAACGTGTGAAGCAGTCGCGACCCCCTAGCCAATTTCCCGCAACTTTTCTATGACGTCACGAAACCTTGTTTGTGCGATTGGCGGCCGCCTAACTGACCTGTCACGACGGCACATGACTGGACGTCTGTAATGGGGCCTCTAGTTCTATTTGACCGCATCACTGGAATGCTAACGTGCAGTTAACGCACTGAAAATTATGTTTTATTGTTGGCCCGTACGACGTCATTCTTGCTCATAACACGTCACTGTGGCGCAAAATTTGAAAGTTTTTAAATACTTCTTGCTTTTTTTTCGTTAAAAATACATCTTTTGTGACTAATGGAGCTGAGTGAGATACTGAATCCTAGTTCTTTCAAATTAAACAAAGTTGTATTTTCTCTTCATGGCCCCTTTAAACTTCACACCTAGCCACTCAGCAACCACCTCAGGCACTCGTGCCAGAAAACCCGCTTCACCCTTCATGCTAGCGTCTTTCTTTAGTAGTCCAACGCTTCTGGTCAAGAGGTGCAATCAGTCAAGAGGTCCAATGAGACAAGAAGTCCAATAGTCACGTGACAGCTGAGTCAAGGGGTCCAACGCGTCAAGAGGTCCAATTTGGGTCAAGAGGTCCAACGGGTCAAGAGGTCCAACGCGTCAAAAGGTCCAACGAGCCCGGTTTTCTTTTGTCTTCTCCATTTATAATTTCCCCTCAGCCGTTCTTAATACATTTACCCCTTCAGCTCATTTTATAAAATGGATGGATCCAATAAATAAATAAATAAATAAATAAATAAATAAATAAATATAATCTCTGCATGCATGAGAAAACCCAGAGCGGGCAGCATGACATCATCTGCTACTTGCCCCAAACTGCCCACGTCGGGGCTCCCGTGACGTAGCCGACGTGCTGGCTGCGGTTGGCGCGCGCTGCTACACCGTGTGTACACGTCATGGTTTTGAGAGCGACATCGTGCTGCCCGGGCGCACGGAGATGGTGAAGACCTCGGCCGGTCTGGGCGAGCGCGCGCGGTCACTAGCGCGACAAGAATGGTGACTTCAAGTGCAATTTCCTGTCATGGCAGCCACTCGTCATTCGTTTTGAGAAACCGAAGCTGGCACGAATAAATGACGCCGCAAATGATTGTTTAGACTGCTACCGACCGTCTAATGTGCGCTATAGCTACCCATAGGAGCTAAAAAACGTAACACGGAAATTTCGTGTCAGTACTCCTTTGAGTTATGCGAGTCCACCTTGCGAATAATGTCTGCTTGTGATGGTTGCTGACGGTTCCGGTTATTTTGATGATTCTGTATTATACTATTATATGGTTATTGGCGAAAAGTAGACAGGCTGTTTTTTTAGATTATGCGGTTATATTGCCAATAACGGTTTCGGGTGACGGTTACCGACTACTTGAGTGAAATATTTTGGACTTTTAGAATTTACGGTCGGTGTTCCAGTCTACGTGTTCTATGACACATATTCTACCAATTCTCTAGAAATGCACTTCAGCATCTTACGTATAGCCTTCCATTTTAGTGGTGAGACCTTGCTTCGTTACTAAAAGGGGAGGCTATACGCAAGATCCTGAAATGCTCTCCGCAGGAGAGCAGAGCGGCGAGCACGCAAGACGTCGTCTCCGGACGACATTCGAGCTGCTAGACTTGCGCAGAAACATGTCCAAAAGCACATCCGCGATCTCGCTAAACTGCGCTGGAGCCAGTTCTGCTCTCGGCTGGATCCACGATTGCCACTAATACGTATATGGCAAATTTTTCGCGCCTTAAGAACCCCGTCAAGTACTTTACCCGTTCTCGACGGTTGCTCTTCAGAAGGGCGTTAGTGAAGCGAGTGTTGCAGAAGAATTTTGCATGAAGATCACCACTCCGCCCTGCAACGTTGTGATCTCGGAGGTGTCCGTGTTTTGTCACTCCACCACAAATGCGACGCTGATGGATGAACCTTTCACCATTGAAGAGCTCACTAGGGCGTTGAATAATCTCAATTTGTCTTCTTCCCCTGGCGCTGATGGCACCACGTATTTGGCTCTACGCCAGTTTGGCCCAAAAGCTCTTCATCAGCTCTTCTCCGTGTACAACGAATCGTGGCAGAGAGGGCGGCTTGAGGCCAGCTGGAAAGTCGCCCGGATCGTAGCGGTCCTTAAACCAGGCAAGCCGGCAAGTCGGCAACCGATATAGATTCATACCGGCCAATTGCACTTTTAAGTTGTATTGGCAAGGTGATGGAGAAGATGGTGTTAGAACGGCTTGCTTGGGACCTTCAAAATCGAGGTGCTTATCCATCGCAGATGTCTGGATTCAGGAGAGGACGAAGCAGCACGGATAACATAAAAAACACAGTAAACGTCTCAAGTCAAATATTATTTCATATTTTCAAACAGTGTTTAATTTCAGGCCAGCTACCCACAGAT
Organism: Haemaphysalis longicornis; assembly: GCA_013339765.2. Taxonomy (NCBI): domain Eukaryota; kingdom Metazoa; phylum Arthropoda; class Arachnida; order Ixodida; family Ixodidae; genus Haemaphysalis; species Haemaphysalis longicornis. The sequence continues at coordinate 81,191,679 of CM023453.1, forward strand.
TGGAAGATAGCCAACGTCATTCCCGTATTTAAAGATGGTAACAAAACGTCACATGAGAACTATCGACCCATTTCATTAACATGCATCTGCTGCAAGTTACTTGAGCACATCATCGCATCGCACATTTTCAGACACCTAGAAAAAAATAAGTACTTCCACAAAAATCAGCATGGCTTCAGAAAAGGTTTCTCTTGTGATACCCAGTTGCTTGAATTTTCCTCAGATTTGCATTTCAACCTAAATAATAACCAGCAAACAGACTGCATATTCCTCGACTTTTATAAGGCATTTTACCGTGTTGCTTATTGTCGCCTCATTTCTAAATTATCAGCTCTCTTTTTATAGACTCATTAACCTTATCGTGGTTGCGAAACTTCTTGTCGCTTCGCCAACAGTTCACCGTCGTGAATGATTCTTCCTCAACTATAACTGACGTCATCTCAGGGGTACCTCAAGGGAGCGTCCTTGGTCCATTACTGTTTTTAATTTACATTAACGACTTGCCCAATAACATTTCATCATGCGTGCGGCTTTTCGCAGACGACTGCATCATTTATCGTGTCATTAACTCTGCCCAAGATCACATTACTTTGCAAAGAGACCTCGACCGAAATTAATTCCTGGTGCGCGACTTGGCAAATGATGTTAAACACAACTAAGTGCAAAACTATCTCCTTTTCTCGTAAGCATACTCACTCTGATTTCACTTACCAAGTAAATAACTCAGCAATATCACGAGCCACTACCTACAAATATTTAGGCATCAATTTCACTTCTACACTTTCCTGGTCCACTCACATTACTTCAATCTGCGCAAAAGCATCTAAAACTTTGGGACACCTGCGTCGTAACCTGCGTAACGCGCCACCAGACATGCGCCAATTGTCCTACTTCACATTCGTCCGCCCGCAGCTAGAATTCGCCTCATCTATATGGTCACCTCATCAAAGCTACATAATTAATCTGGTCGAGTCCATCCAAAACAGAGCCGCCCGTTTTACATCTCGGAACTATAGTCGCAATTCAAGTATCACACAGATTAAAATTGACCTTTCATTCCAACCACTACAAGTTCGTCGCATGATCGCTCTTTTGTGTTTGTTTCACAAATACGCCCATAGTGATAACTAGAGACCGGAAGTTTAGGCACTAAAAAAACGGGTTTTAGGCGCCTATTGAAGGCGCTCAAAATTGAAATTTAGGCATATATAGGCACTAAGTACTACCATATAGGCATATATAGGCTCGAATAATATTTACTCAGGCGGCGTATTTCAGTGCAATTTTTCGGTTACACAGGTTACAAATACAGGCTACAAACACAGGCTACAAACATCGGTATTTTGAAAATGCAATTTTATTTTCTTCATAAAACACTCAAGGGTGACGATTTCAAGATATCTAGGGTGACGCAACACTGTGCGAAAGGCTGTGGAAGCAGTGGCAAACAAGCACCATCTCCAGGTTTTCGGGCTTGAAGTTGTGCCTTCTGTCAGTCAATATCGTCTTGTACGCAGAGAAAGAACGCTCCACATCCACTGAGGTTAGCGGAGCGTACTTGTACTTTGGCACGTTGGATGTTTTGATTCCATCTGGAATCGCGGTATGTCCGCCGCTCAAAACCTCAGACAGTTCCGTCAGCGTCGAAAATCCGGGATTTCTGTCCAACACAGACTTAAGCTTCTCTATAGCTCTGTCAGCAACCGGTCCCCTGGGAGCACTAGCGAACCTTTCCTGTGCGTCCAAAATCAGCTGAATATTTTCAGTCAGCGTTGTGCCCGAACTTTCTGTATTGTTGTTGCCAAGAACGTGAAATGGGCACACAAATAGGCCAAGTCACATGCAAGTGTAACATCATGTAGAACCTTCTGGGCCCTTCTCACGGCGACACTCTCATCTTCAGCAAAGCTGCTTACAACAGCCTTGACACCGTTTAAGTGTTGGTTGTAGTATTCCACTGCCGTCAGCCAAGTTCCCCAGCGGGTAACAACAGGCTCCGGTGGAAGAGGTACACCCGGCAGCTGCTCCCTGAAAGCACGAACGCGGGAAGGAGCCTTGAGGAACACCGCCTTCCCTACAGCTATCAGTTCGTTGACCGAACTGAACGACTTTCGTAGCTCTTCACACACCCGATGAATCCCGTGAGCAAGACAAGTGACGTGCAATAGTTCTGGGTAAAAAACCTTGAGAAGTGCACCAGCCTTAAGCATATAAGCTGCTGCATCTGTGTAGAGCAGCAGTACTCGGTCGTCGTGGGCTCCGGAGGGGTACAGAAGCTTCAATGACGAGTTCACGAAGCGGGCGATGGTCTCTCCGCTAGTTTTTTTTAGCTCTTTTGAGCAAACCAGGAAGGGTGTTGTTTTCTCTTCTGCGTCAAGCTTTCCGACTACAAACTGACCGAGTACTCGTCCGGTGACATCTGTCGTCTCGTCCACAGAAATCCAAATGTGGAATTCACCGATTTCTCTTCTAATTTCTTGTAGCGTCTTCTCGTACAGTGGTCGCAGGTACTCCTTGCGAAGAGTCGACTCTGATGGTACCTTTTGTTTGCAGTACTTTTGCAAGAAATTCTTGAAAGTCTTGTTTTCGATTTTCGCCCAAGGGATGTTAGCAGCGACTAATGCTTCGCACAGGTCAGCGCTGAATTCACTTTTTTTCCTTGAGCAATACTTTCAGCCAGGAACGATTGTCTTGATGTCGACGGCTGGTTGCGCAGAGCATTGGCTTGATGCAGTGCTGTTCTTTCATGCTGCTGCAAGTGGAACTTTTTTTCACAGGGTACCTGCGCGAAGAAAACAGTAACGAAAACTAAGATATTGCGTAAGGCACGTGAAACGTTGCTAGTGTACTTTTGCTTTTAGTCATGTAGAGTTGTAAACCTGACAATAGCTCAAGGAATGGCGAAGTTGGCCAGCTGCGCAATAGCAGGTAACCGTTTTTAAAATCATGATGCTTATACAACAATCCGACCAACACTGTGCCGGAAATTTTCAATAAGGAAGCCAGTTCCCGAATTAGGTTGCAAACATTGCACAACAATGAATAGCAGTTACCGTAAAAAGTTCTTAAAACGCACATTATTGGCAAGTTCTGAGCATTCAGAATAAATTTAGCGTAAGCACTGTTGGAGGCGTCACGTTTACGGTTGGTCCAGTGTTCACGTCAAGTGCATGATATCGTTAATTAAGATCAAGTGGAAAGTATTCTATTCTCACCTGCTTTCCGCAGGGTTGGCAGAATACTGTTTCTTCCGTCGACGGTGTAGCACTGCGATCCACTGGTCCATTGCCGGATAAGGACACTTTTCGGCGTCTTAATCTTCGGCATTCGTCGGCAGGCTTCGGACGGATTACGGAGAGAGCAGAAACGCCAACTACGCTGACGTGCTGGCTGTAGTGATAGGGTCAATAGGTTTTCTCTTAATCTTGCCACAAGCTAGCCTCGCGCTGCCTCTCTAGGGCACGCTCTAGCCTCGCCCGCGTGCAATCTGCGCTGCAATATTCTCGACACCAAACAAATCCGACCTTTTTTTTTGGGGGGGGGGGGAGGGATTCGCGAGCAATTTGTAATTGTTTTGCGTTGTTTAGAAAGGCTTTTCGAAATCCCGTCCGAGGTAAATAAGTGGGAAAGGGTTCAGATTTATTTGCAATTTTTTAAGCAGAAGGAAAGGCGTGAAAGTCAATGTTGCGCATCTTGCCGAGAGAGTAGCTGTGCTTTCCCGCAGTACCGTCCTGGCCTTGAGAGGTAGGGCTTCCATTGGCCGGCTCCCTCGCAGGCTGGCGCTTGCGCGCTATCGTTGGGGGCGCTAGCAGACGACGCGCCGACGGAACCCGCAAGAATCTTTTTATGCCGCTAGCATTCAATAAAAACCCTTAAAAATGCTAAATACAACGTTTTCAATTGCTCTCTTGTTTTCTTCCAAACAAGCCAGTGCGAACCCATTTCCAACGCCAGCGCGCCTCGTCATTTTCATTACTTCATACCCCCATTCACAAACATACTGTTTTCTATACTCGCTGCACGCCGACTGGTTGGGGGACAACGCGTACTCTTTATTTTCACCTTGCATGCCTTGCAGACTAAATTCGACGAGACCATTCCTCAAAACACGTGTTCTCCTGTCTGTGACAAAACAATTTATGCCACTGTTAGCACTGTATTATTGCGCGAACAATATATAGGGCATTTCGGGTAATATTTCCGTCGCTACGCGTCACTCTGTCAAACAGCCAGCGACATAAACCCAAAAACGGTAAAGTGAGATAGCGCTTAGAGATCGCCGGCTGCGTGAGTGACGAGAGCGACGGTGCTAAGAATACTTTAACAGGAGTGCGACTGAGCGGCAGCTGCCTCTGCAGACGTGCCCGTCAGTCACGGGGAGTCTCGGCGGGTCTCTGTGACTCCTGCCACTGATTGCCCGCGTTGTATAATTATCGAGCACGCAGCCAGTTTAGGGTGGCAAACGAGGAAGAAATGAAAAATACTGCGGCTAATGGCGATACTGGCAGACTACAAAAGGAAAGACAGGCAGCCAAAGCCGCTGCTAGAGCGAGAAAACGAGACCGCTGAGATTATTAGAACGCTAAGCATGGTTGGCATAGTGTAGGAAGAAGATGATGATATTTTTGTGGTTATACGCTTTACTGAGTGGGGTGAAAGAAACTCTGCGTGGCGGATGTCTGAAGAGAAAGGAATGAGCATCGGGCGAGGCCTCAAGTTAGCAATGGAGAGAGACAAGATGCTCATGCATTCCCATCAGTCCAACAATAGATTTCCTTTTTTTCCATCGAGATATACGACTGATTGAGGCAAAGTCTGTACTCGACAGCACAAAAAAGGCATTTATAGGCGCTTAAAAGCTTGTATAGGCACGAACCTCAAAATAGGCACGTATAGGCACAATCAACTATTGCTTAAAATGTTCCCCTTCCTTTAGTTCATGCTTATATGTTAAATAGGCTCGATACGGACTGGAATAAAAATAGGCATTTTGCCTAAAGTTCCGGTCTCTAGTGATAACCCATCCCCGCTCCCCCTCGAACCCCCTTCACGCGCCTCGGCACGTTTACACAATCAATTCAGCTTTAAGCGTATCTATGGGGAAACACTTGCATTCAATTCATCGGCTCTACCTCGCGCCATATCTCATTGGAATGAACTTCCGGACGCTATCGCTTCTATAACAAAACCGTGACAAATTTCGTGAACAACTAAATACGCATTTTTCCTAATCTTTTTACTTCACATGTGTGCTTCCCACATACTCGATAACCATGCTTTCTATTTCTGTTTACACATTCCTTGAATTTTTCTTTTCATTTGAGTGTTTACGAAATTTTGTGGGTACTTTTTCATAAAAAATGTATAATGATGTCCTGTTAATCTTGTTTATATTTCCCTTTTAGAATATGTTGGCTATATGCCCCAAGTTTCTCTTTTTTGTATGCCCCCCTTACGCTATGCTCCACCTGGAGCCTGTAAGGGTTTTATAAATAAATAAAAATAAACATACTTTCCCTGGCGGCGGATATCTCGCGACAAAAAGCAGCTGGAAATATCACCATAGCTGTCTTTTTGGACGTCATAGCAGCGTTTGACAGCGTGGCACACGAAGCTATCCGAAGAGAGATGACGTTCGTAGGGTTGCGAGGACGTATGTTCCAGTGGCTCTGCGATTACCTACAACATCGGTACGTCTATATGGTCACCAGTGATGGCGCAACGACCGAGCATCCTGTCACGCATGGAGTTCCTCAAGGCGGCGTCTTGAGTCCGACTTTTTTCAGCATATGCCTTATACGCCTGCCAACGGTTCTTCCCCAAGGCGTCAATATATCGTTGTACGCAGATGACATATGCATCTGGGCCTCAGGCAAAAACCGCCGAAACATTTGTGCCGTAATTCAGAGAGCGACCCTGGCGATGCGAAAGTACCTGAGATGCTGCGGGTTGCTCTTTTCCCCTCAGAACTGTGCAGCGATTGCGTTCACTCGGCGTTACGTCTCACGATATACGCTCAGTGTAGAAGGTACGCAGATACCCTATGTCAAATGCCACAAATTTCTCGGCGTCGTCTTTGACCGCTCAATGTCTTGGACTCCCCATATTCGGTAGGTGAAAAAAAGGCTTTTGTCTTTTGTGCGCATGTTGCGCATGCTGAGTGGACAATCTTGGGGATGATCCGTGTCCTCTCTTCTTGGACTCTATCAAGCACTCTTTTTCGGCCTTTTACGCTACAGCCTGCCGGCCCTGCATCAACTGTCTTCTACAAATTTGAAGGTCATAGATTCAGTGCTCGCGAGAGCTCTACGCGTGTGCCTGGGTCTTCCCAAATGCACGTCGACAATTGGAACACTGCGGGAAGCTCGGTGCCTCTCTGTGTCAGTGCTTCAACATCAAGAGTGCCTTCGAACGTCTCTGCGCCATGTCACTCGGTGCCATGCGCATCATCTCTCAGCCATCACTGCATCGCATGTAATAGACTTGCCTCCAGAAAATTTCCAGCGACCTGTGAACCAGCACTGCCACCGTGGATACTCGCACCATGGAATATAATAACGACAATTCCCGGAATAAGCAAAAAGTCGTCCATGCCCGCACCTGCACTGAAGTTTTTCACACTTGAGTATTTATTTACCGCGTACGCAAGCCACACCCACGTTTATGCGCACGGCTCAGTGACCGCAGAATCATCTGCCATTGGCGTGTAGATTCCGTCGGTCCAGTGCACAATCAGGAAAAAACTGAGCCATAAAACATCATCCACCGCTACTGAGCTAGCGGCTGTAAGGGCTGCCCTTCATTTCATTGGTGCACATTGTCACGTTTTGTGGCACGTCTCGACCAGCTTAGAAGAATGGACACGGGAGAATCGTTGGCGCGTTTACCACCGCACACATTTATTATGCACAACTAAAACCCCTAAGCAAAATGAACAACAAAGCAAACAAAGAACTCAACCAAACCAATTCCTAAATACTAATCGGTAACAAAAACCCAACCAAAAGTCGCTACAATGAAGTCCCTAATGAAGCAAACCGCCCTAGTTCCAGTCGATACAACGTCCATGTTAACAATCCTAGCAACAATGGTCATATAATACCAAGTCCTTAGCGGACGGGCCTACCGCTGCCTCCAGCGCTTACGTGTCGTACCCGTAGCGTGGCCGTGACACGCTGGTAGTCGTAGTTGTCCGCTGCCGCGGTGGCGGTGGTGGTGGTACCGACGTAGTTCTGCGCGCTAGTCACACCGTAAACCCCTTTTCAGCTACCCCTCGTGGTAGCCCTCGCAGCAGGAAGCAACCCCTGGCCTCGGGGCCGTCGCCGTGGAACTAGGTAGCACCGGGGAGCTCCGGGAACGTCGCCGCGTGGGGACCGCCAAGGCATTAGTTGGCGGTGCGTGCTCGCTGTACGCAGGCGCCCAACCGTCGCCGCTGGGGCCACCAAAGCACAGGTTGGTGGTACGACGCGGAAGTAGGAGCCGATGCCACGCCGGTCCACTCCGGCCCAGGCTGACGTGGCTCTGGTCGATGGCGTGGCCTCGTACCCCCGGCTTGTTCCTCGGACTCGTGCCACCTGACCTTCCTACTGTGGCGTTCTTCTGACCTCCCTCTCTCCCGGCCTGTGCCCCGGGATTAAATAGCCTTTGCCCGGCCGTCGCGGCACTCTTGCATTCGCTGTGCTCGTGTCCGCCGCACGGGTCACCACCAGAATGGTTATTTCTCCACGTGCCTCCATCGCGTCACCTCGTCATTCGTCCGCCGTCTTCGCGGGAAATTTGCATTCTCTTTCTCCGTATACATCTTCGTCGGTCTCTGGCTCCGCAATGACACGTCATCTTTAATGACACGTCATCTTTATGCCCCCTTAATCATGACACAGATCAAGCTCGACGATGGGTGATCTTCTTAGACTCACGGTGTGCTTTGCAAGCTCTAAGAAGGCTGTCCAACCACTGCTGTCAGCTTGTGTGTGAAATCAGTGAAATCCACACAGCGGTAGTGCACGCGGGCCATCACATCGTGCTTCAATGGCTTCCTGGTCATTCGGGAATAGAAGGAAATATAATATCTGATGCAGCCGCCAGCGCTGGCCACTCTCTGCGTAACACGACACAGCTTCCTTTCCCTCGAGAGGATGGTTGTGCCCTTATCTATCGAACTGGTTAGAGTGAGCAAATGTTGAACTGGCAGCACCCTCGCAGCGGATATCCACCTCTACATGGAATTGACCCTTTCTGTAAATTCCATGTTCCACCCGATCTAAGCAAAGCGTCTGAAGGTGTACTGCATCGTGTGCTTCTCAACGTGGCTTACACCCGAAGCTTCAAGTTCAAAATAGGGTGGGACGATTCACCACTGTGCCCCACGTGCGCTGTGCGCAAGACTAGCGAGCACTTGTTGTGTATGTGCCCGCGATTTTCTGCTGCGCGAGTTACAGCGGCGAGCTGCCTGTCTCGTGTTCGACGTGGAGCAAGCCTTCAGTTGTGTCACTTTCTTGGACCCTGGGACAACAACAATGACTCATATTTAGGGACGAAAATTCTTCTGCGTTTTTTTCGAGATTCAGGACTAGACAAGACTTTGTAATTCTTCCATTATGCGCATGGCTACGTCTGTACGCGTTTGCGTCGTCATGTACACTTTGACTCCTTTTTTTTGTTAGGCGCTCTGCGCTTCCTGGGCTCCATTCGCTCATTTTTTTTCTTTTACTTAACTTTATTTCGAGTTTTTTCCTTGCACTTCATTGCGTGCCATTTTTATTTACTTTTGTTTTCCCCCGCACGGGGCATTTTGAGCAATCTTGGTGACGGTACTGGCGATACCGCGGACCCCGAGCCCCCAAACATAAGCTGGATTCAACCGTGGTGATGTGTTTATAGGTGGAGGGTTAGAAACCACGAACGGTGGCCGTCGGAGCCTTGGTCAAGCTCCGGCCGATGGGCTCCCTGCCTGTCTACCAGGCAGGGAGCTCCGGGACCTCTTTGACTACCAGGGTAAGGTCAAAGGAGAAAGGACCCCCGTCTCCCTGCTTTCCAATGTATCATATGGCATTTTTCAAACCCCCCCCCCCAAACGTGATCGGCCCCCGAAAAGGGGCCGCACCGAAGTTTCGTTCCCACCTCTTTCAACAAATGTCTTGTCAACAACCGTGAATAACTATGCTCGTTTTCTTGTGATTGAGTCAGCTGACTCAGCAAGACATGTCGCTTCCATGTCCGTATTCTTGATTTCTAAATTTCTGCAAAGCACCTTAGGTGGCAAATATCAAGCTAAAAAGCTCAGGACCGGAGAAATCCTTGTAGAACTCAATTACGAACAACAAGCCCGCACTCTTCTTGCACAAACCCGCATCCATGATCTGGACATCAGGGTCACGCCCCACAGGAGCCTAAACAGCTCCCAGGGTGTGATTTCTGAGACAGACCTCCTGACGGAAACAGATGCTGACCTTCTCGAAGGTTTAAAGGATCAGGGCGTCACAGCTGTGCGACGCATCACGATGCGCAGAGACGACAAGATAATCCCCACCAAACACATTATCCTGACCTTTGACCGCTCGGCACTTCCACAATATATAAATGCAGGCTTCATTCGATGATCCATTCGTCCTTAAATTCCGAACCCGCGCCGCTGCTTCAAGTGCCAGCGATTCGGGCACGGTACAAACTCTTGCCGTGGCCGAACGATCTGTGCAAAATGCGCGGCGTACGATCACTCCAGCGACAACTGCCCATCCGACACCCTCACCTGTGTGAAATGCGGGGGGCCGCATGCAGCGTACTCCCGTAAATGTGAAAATTTTCAAACAGAAAAAAAGATCATCAACATCAAGATCACTGAGAACATCACCTTCCCAGAGGCGCGAAAGAGGTTCGCCTCTTTCCCCCTGGGGAGGTACGCCGACGCAGCTCGCCGGGGGGCGGAGCGGCGTCTGGTTTCGGCTGGGACCCAGTACCGCGAGTCGGACTTGGTCCCGCGCCCGCCCCCCCCCCCCTGGGTTGCCTCATGCAGCCCGACCCGGCACCACGCCGGTTGCTGAGGCAGCAGCGGTTGTGGTGCCAACCGTCTCTGTTGGGACCGATGCCGCTCCCGCCCCTGCCTCCCCGTCCTCCAGTGCGTTGGAGGGTGCCGAGGGGATGGACACCGGGGGCCCTGCATCGGCTCCCACCGCCACCGCACCGCCCGTGCCACCTCTGGTGCCCCGGACGCCCTCGGCGGTGGTGTCTCAAACGAAGGGCTCCCGAAAGGGGGCCAAGTCCGGGGGGCCTGGTCCGCCGGGCACCCTTCTGGCATCCGACGAGGAAATGAATGTCGCGCCGTTCCTGCCTGCAACGCAACGCAAGGAGCGGCCTCCGATGTTCAAGACGACAGAAAAGCCTAAAAATCCTAGAATAACAGCCCCGAAAGACGACACATGAACAAACAGACACACACACTCCAGTTATTCTTAAATTTAAATAATGGGAACAGGAAACATCATCCAATGGAACTGCAGAGGCCTCCTTAAAAATCTTGACGATGTGTATGAGATTCTGCATGCCAGTCAGCCAAGTGTCATGTGTCTCCAGGAAACCCACCTCAATTCTAAACAAACAAATTTCTTAACTAGGTACATGGTATTCAGAAAGGACAGGGTTGGCTGCACACACTATTCAGGAGGTGTGGCAATTGTCGCCCGGAAGTCCTTAGCCTGCCACCCTGTCACTCTGAACACTGTCCTTGAGGCTGTAGCAATCCGTACGATGATATTTAATAGGTTAATAACGGTATGCTCCATTTACATTCCTCCTGATTTTGCACTTCTGAGCTTTGATTTCGAGGCACTGGTTGACCAGCTGCCCGAACCATACATACTAACAGGCGACCTTAATGCGCACAACTCTCTTTGGGGCTCCTCCAGAACGGATGCCCGAGGTCGCCTGATAGAGAAGTTTCTTACATCCTCCGGAGCATGCCTTTTCAACAAAAAACAGCCTACATACCATAACTTAGGACACAATACATACTCGCATCTTGACTTGGCGATTGGTTCTGCAATTCTCTTTCCATGTCTTGAGTGGGGCGTGGGCACAGACCCATACGGTAGTGACCACTTCCCCACTTCCCTAACGTACATAGTTAAAGGCCCATGCAGTCCATCTTCCGATAATAGGTTTAATGAATCAAAAGCAAACTGGAGTACATTCACAGAAACATCTAAACTACACCACGCAACCATAAAACACCTACACGTGGAGGAAGCAGCCCAACTCGTCACGGCACACATACTCGACGCCGCCGAAAAGTTCATGCCCCAGGCCTCCAGTGCGTCCCGCAACCCAAGGAGGCCCTGGTGGAACGAGGACTGTAGGCGGGCGCGAGAGGCCCAGAACAAGGCGTGGGGTGTCCTTCGCCGGTACCCCACGTCAGATAACCTCATTTCTTTTAAACGGGCAAAGGCTTTTGGGAAGCGAGTGCGTCGTGAGGCGAAAAGGGAGAGTTGGCACACCTTCCTCACATCCATCAACTCATACACTGACACACACAAAGTCTGGACACGAATACGAAAACTAAAAGGACAACAGACACACAGCGTGCCCCTGGTTAGTACAACAGGGGACACACCGGAAGACCAGGCCAACACGCTTGCACAACACTTCGAACACGTGTCTAGCTCAGCACACTACACAAACACTTTCATGAAACACAAAACATCTGCGGAGAAGAAGTCACTGCGTGATAGCAAGAAGTCGCACACTTCTTACAATTCTCCTTTTTCAATTTATGAGCTGAATGCTGCTTTGACCACATGTAAACCTCCAGCTCCAGGTGCAGATAAGATTACTTACACAATGATACAATTTTTACACTCAGACACCCTTGAAACACTCCTACACCTGTACAACAAAATATGGCTTTCGGGGCACATTCCACGCTCTTGGAGGGAGGCCATTGTAGTGGCTGTCCTAAAGGAAGGGAAGGACCCTTCCTCTCCTACCAGTTATCGTCCCATTACCCTGACAAGCTGCCTGTGTAAGCTCTTTGAGAAGATGATAAACAGGAGACTCGTGTACTTCTTAGATTACAATGGTCTTCTCGAGAGCTGCCAGGCAGGCTTCAGGGCAGGGCGATCTACCAACGATCAACTCGTTGCATTAGAGGCGTATATAAAAGATGCTTTCCTCCATAAGCAGTACTGTATGACAGTATTCTTTGATCTAGAAAAGGCGTATGATACTGCTTGGAGGTATGGTATCCTCATCGACATGAAGTGCTTTGGCATAACGGGTAACATGATGAACACGCTTTCTAGTTACATGTCCGAAAGGACGTTTCGCGTGCGACTTGGAACTGTACTCTCTAGGGTGCATGTGCAGGAAAATGGAGTGCCACAAGGTGGAGTTTTAAGTTGCACCCTTTTTATTGTAAAAATGAATTCCCTCAGGAAGGCATTGCCACCGTCGATTTCCTGCTCCGTTTATGTAGACGACGTACAATTATCCTTTAAGTCTTGTAACCTGTCTGTCTGCGAGCGCCAAGTCCAGCTTGGTGTTAACAAGCTAGCTGGTTGGGCAGATAGCAAAGGTTTTAAATTTAATCCAGGGAAGTGCACTTGTGTCTTGTTTTCCAAGAGGCGTGGAATCCGGCCGGATCCAGACATTCAACTCCACGGTGTCTCGATTCCTGTCAAAAAGGAACACAAGTTTTTAGGTATAATCTTTGACGAAAAGCTCACATTCATCCCACACATAAAACAACTAAAACATAAATGCTTAAAAACAATGAATATCCTGAAGGTTCTCTCACACATCTCTTTTGGTGCTGACAAACAGCTTCTGTTGCGTGTTTTTACCAGCTTGATAGGTTCACGATTAGACTATGGCAGCGTTGGCTATGGGTCAGCCACTAAAACATCCCTCAGAATGCTAGACCCTGTGCTTCATCTAGGGCTCCGCTTGTCATGTGGCGCCTTTCAGACTAGTCCAGTCGAAAGCCTGTATGTAGAGTGCAACAAATGGAACCTACAACGTCAGCGAGCATACACAGACCTCCTTTATGCTTTTAAAATTTCATCCATGCCTCACCATCCTTTTAAATCAGTTTTTTATGATACCTCCATGACTGAACTCCTTCTAAATCGACCATCGTTCTCTGCGCCCTTCTCTTACAGAGTTAGAGAGGAAGCGTCAGAGCTTGCTGTCTCCTTTTTAGATACCATCCAAAGGTCTGTAACAGATTTCATAGCACCATGGCATCTCCGCCCTGTCCCATGCGACACATCATTCACACATGTAGATAAAAACCGACTCCCACATGTGCAATTCTGCAGCATTTCTTGTATTTGCAGCAGAAGTATGAGTGCTCTGAATTTTATACGGATGCCTCTAAGACTTCCACCTCTGTGTCCTGCGCGGCGCATGGGCCCACCCTTAGTGTCACCAAAACTCTGAATAGTCATACAAGTATCTTTACGGCAGAGGCTTACGGTGTACTTCTTGTTGTCAATCATATTCTTCAAAGCCACATCCCACAATCAATTATCTATACAGGTTCCCTCAGTGTTGTGCGGGCACTGTCGTCAACAATGCCTTCAAAAAACCACGTTGTCAATCTGATCGTCAAGGGTATTATGTCTGCGTATGTACGCAAATTTGAACTGGTTCTTTGGTGGGTCCCTGGCCACTGTGGTATAGCCTGGAATGAAGCAGCGGACCGAATGGCTGCTGCTGCTACACTCACGAATACAGTAGACATAACCTCATTACCCTACACCGACGTGAAACCACACATCAGACAACAACTTCGCAAAACATGGCAAACACACTGGAGTGAACAAACAGACAAGTTACACGTAATAAAACCACACTTGGGACCATACACCACCGACACACGTAATAGATACACTGAAGTCGCCTTGGCTAGATTAGGGATAGGGCACACTCATGCAACGCACTCGCACCTTCTCACGGGGTTTCCAAGACCTCTGTGCAGCAGGTGCGGAGAGGCCCTATCCGTGCTCCACATCCTTATACAATGTAAGGCACTTGAGACAACACGACACAAATACTTCCCACAACTACACACGCGACATATTCCACCACACCCGTCATACTTCTTAGGAGATGAAGCCATGTTTTCAATCAAAAGCGTTTTCGAGTTTCTTACAGACGTAAAATTTTTACATCTCATTTCTTATCATGCGTGTTGACAACCTGGCCCTCTACACCAGTCATCTTCATTACGTTGTCTTTTACTTGGTTTATTTTTACTGAAATGTTCTACTTTTACTTACATGCCACTTTCATGTAATCACTATTGTTTGGCGCTCTTTGCCCTTAGTCGGCCTTGCGCCATTAAACTCCAAGCATCATCATCATCAACTTTTGCTTTCTGTCTATTTTTGCTTTCCCGATCTCTCACATTCACTTCACTGCATTGTAATCAACCCCCTCTGGCGTAGCAAGCACTGCCGCTAGCCGAGCTGACATCTCCAGCCCACATTAAAGAGTTCTCTCCCCCCCCTCTCTCTCTCTCTCTCTCTCTCTCTTTTATATCTCAGTACTCTTAATCGTCAGTACTTCATTGCATAACTTTGACCAGTTCTTGGTTCTCGTGCGTTCTGTTTTTTTTAATTGTGACTAGCGATCGGGGCTCCTCTGAAAGGTTGCCGAATGCTGTAGTCCCCAAACCGGATTAATCTTCTTTGAACCCTTGGCGCAATATACGCGTTTCTTCGTCCCTGTAAAGTAAAATAATTGAGCTTCCATCTAGCAAGTTCCCGACGCCGACACACCCTGTCAATAACTACTCTTTGAGCGCTATGCTAGTTATTTTACTCTCAGAAAGGTGTAATGAGGGATGTTTATTGAAACAGAAACGCACAGTTACAGGAACCATTTCTTGAACCATTGAATGATATTAAAATGAAATGACATATCCGCAACAATCAACTAAACACAAACGTTGAAGAAGCGCCTTACAAAGTGACGTGCACGGTCGAGCGTCATCGACTAAAATGTAGCGGTGTTTGCCCGGTGAGCATCTACTTTTCTGCGTTATTCAGCGGACAATCGAATTGGATCGGAAACATCGTTCATCAAAGATACGTTTGGTAGACAAAAAGTATCGAAAGGGGGAAACCATCTTCGTAATAAACAAGGTCGCCCGGTGCGGCGCACAATAAACAGAGGAAATCTCGGCTCAGTTGTAATGAGCTAAAATGATAGTCTGGCGCGGCCAGGCGCTGGTAAAGAAGGCAAGACATGCTCGCGGCAATATATACACAACCTATACACAATTATATACATACAAAACTTTATTACACAGACGCGTTATAATTTCAAAATACACAGTTAAATACATTCAAAACTTGTATACACAGACGCGTTACACTTTCAACTTTTCGTAATAACACCGCGACTTGAAGCACAAACGTGGCAAGATTTGTAGCAGAGATTTGTTACAGCTTGGACCTCCTGACTCGTTAGACCTTTTGACTCACCTCAGCCGTGTAAAGAGGTCCACGGGGAGTCAAGAGGTCCAACGAGACAAGAGGTCCAACGAGTGGAGAGATCCAATATTGGACCTTTTGACGCGTTGGACCTCTTGACTCGGAATTATTTCCAACCTTCGTCAGTTCTTATGGATATAAATTTTGAGGCAACACTGGACTATCGAGGTTAAAGACACATTGCCCTATCACTTGCTTGTCAGGATTTTTACACGTGCACAAGAGTGAATCATGTAGAATCTTCTATGGGTTTGGGTTCATGTGTGAAGCAGAACTTCCAGAAAATACGACAGACGACAGGGGCACTTTTTTCTCAACAGCACGTGTAAGAGCATGGCAGCGGTTGCGCACTCTATAGTCGATCACACACAAAAAAGACCCACTGAAGGCTTGATAGTGCATCTCTTGCGCATCTTGTTATCACGTAGGCCTAAAACAGTTTCCCTGCTTTAATACTATGATGCACTGTCGTCTCATCATAGTCCAGTGTTTGATGGAAGTCTTGTCTCTATTATGAGCTATGTTCTTATTCTTCAGGTGTGTGAAGTTTTTCATTTATTCTTGGGCTGTATTGTAGTGATTGCTTGCCGGATGTTTTACCAGATAGGCAGCTGCATGAACAAGTATTCTTGTTAGTGTTCACAATTATTACGCACCAGCTTTTGTAGAAGTAAGATTTTAGTTTTTATATTATTTCTGCACGTCTCTTTTACCGTCTGTGTGTGATGTGTGCAGCAGCCTATGCCCTAATCATTGTGGCAAGCCATCATTGATTTTGAATGAAGATAGCCTTATACAGTTCACAGCACGAAACATTCGTTGCGGGCCACTATACAGGCACAAATTGTCACAAATGGTTAGCGTTTATTCATACTTTATTGGCCTTGACGGCAAAATATTCTGCCATCATGTCAGCGATGCGGTCCTGTATTCGCTTTGGATGCGTGTGCAGCGTAACAAGCTTTTTTTGCAGCTTGTGCGCCCTTTGCGTGGAACCAAGAGATGCCGGCTTTCCTTTTATAGGGAGTCATAAGCTACTCCATACCAGAGCTGCTCGATCTATTCCTTCCGCTGCCTGTCTTGACGTCAGCGCTCGCCATATCAGCAGGACCATTTATGCTGGTGTGTGCTGTGGGTACTGATGTCTCAGGAGGGCAGCTGTTGTCGGCATGGTTGGCTGGCGTGGGGTTGCGATTGCTGTCCTCCCAGGAGGCAAGCACCTCAGCATCCTCCGGTGCTTCTTCAACGATGGTCAGGTGTGCACAACAAAACATTGAATGCGACAATACACAAGCTTCGTGATATCTAGTACACTTTACGGTGCCATGATGCATTGCACTCCTGAACTATTCCCATGCAGCCAGGAATAGCAGCTACTTAAGCATTTCACGTTATCATAAAGCAGCCTTTCATCACAGCCACAGAAGGGCACTGCTGCAGTGAACGAGCAGTAATCAGTGCACAATAATAAACTCGTTATATTACCCCTATAGTGCACACCTTATTGAAACAGTGGTCAGAGAGGGGTATAAAGTCTTGGGAAGCGTAATTCAACTCCACATTCTCGTCCACCAGTGGGCTTGCTGTGAGTGCAGAAACACGTGCAAGTCGGCGAAAAATGGCCCTTCGAAGAAACTGCCCCAGTCCTCTTGCAGCCGTGCCTCTCTTTTCTAGTATAATGAACGGTGGTTGAAATCACTGCTAGCAGGAAAAAAGTAGTGGGGAGCAGAGAGTGTGCACCAGAGCTCGTTGCGCCAGTCGCAGTAACGACGCAATGTAGCATTCTAGTTCAACATGCATGCGGCTTCCACAAGGTGCCAGCGACTACCAATAATACTGGTGCGCTGTTTGTTGACGTTAATGATACAACAAATTCACTGCAGTACACGATGCACCTCCCCGTAATCATACATACCAGGATGGCGAGCGCGCTTCCCTTCCACGACGTAGCATTGCGATTCCGAGCGTTGCATCGAACACGTTTAATGGTTACGCCAGTTATATTCATCGCCACGCGAGCGTGGCCATTTAAGTACCTTGAATTCGCTAAGCAACGCGACAGCGCAATACGAGGACAGTTCGCAGGCTGACGAACAATGACAGCGCCATTCCGCGCGCGCCGAAGTCAGGCGGCGTACCGCGATAATCATAAATAGCACAAAGTATTGGCGGGTAGTGATTCCTCGCTTAGAAAAAAAAAAACAATGTGCGCGTACTCACTTCTATCTCTTGGTGAGGTTCTGGATTTTTGTTTCTTGTGTTTTGCCGTGAACAGCTCTACCACTGCCAAAAGAGCGTTTAGCTCCGCCGCAAAGGAGGGCGCCACTGGTCTCGCGTAGACTCTCTGTGCGCTCCGACCTCCGCATGTATAGCGTTTTAGTGCAGTTTTTCTACCGTTTCGGTGCATCATGTAATTGTCACGACGTGTTTCGGAACATTGCCGGGACCTCCTCAAAAGTTTTAGGACTCTCCGATGAACATTGCTGAGGTCATGGTGTTCTTTGTGTGCACCACGTTGGGAGTAGGCCTAGACCGTTAGGCTTACCGAGTATCTCGTCTTTACCCGGACGGCTACGCCGATCAACACCGCAACAAGAGTCGCAAAACCCGGTGAGATGAAAGGATTTACTGCTAAACAAGACGGCTGGTTCCGCAAAACTTCCAAATCGAGGGTGAGCGATCGTACATTTGCAAACTTGCACTTCGCTCCAAGGAGGGTTTTCCAATTCAGTTACCTTGAGACCTTCGTCACCAACTATGCGTTCGAGCCCAACTCACCGCGAATACAGCTGTTGAGCTCAAAGTAAGCATCTTACCTGGCAAAAATAGTGCCGCCTTGCTTGTTCAAGAACGTTCCGCAATCTCCAAACTTAAAAACTGTTCCTTCGTCATGCTCAACGTATCAGTGTCTATAAAGCCGCCAACCGGGAGTCATGCAAGGGAGTGATCCAGGGTGTGGCCGCGAGCCAACATGCCTCCCGATTTTCTCCGTGACCACCTCAAAGCTTTTGCATACGACTCCTCACCGCCCGCATGATGGGCTCTGCCTAAACTGCATTCATCACGTTCTCCGGTACATACGTGCCTGTAGAAGTAGACTGCGACGGCGGCCTACATAGGCGTGCTCCACACAAACTACCCGCCCAATAGTGCACTAAGTGACTTAAGCTCGGGCATCGAGCTGACGTCTGCACCGAAGTGTCTCGCCCTCTTTGCCCTAGATGCGGAGCAGCCAAGAAAGATGAAGAACGTCAATGCATCTCCAACTACGCACTTTGTGGCGTACCGCCTCCATTCGAGGACAAAGATTGCAAGGTCCGACTTGAGGCAGACGCCATGACAAGGCTTCAAGCCTACCAAAGAGGCTTGCCATCCGGAAGGCGACAGAATCACTGAAAGGATCCATGTCCCAACGAGAACCACCGACCAAAAATACCGAGGCATCAACAGTGTAGGCGTCGCACCCTCATGGAGCGTCCACCAGCACGGGGCTCATGCAAGTGTCGAAGTCCCCTCAACACCGAACTGGTCAGGTGAGTCAGCCACTCCCTGCATTAAAAAATCGTAAAGAAACTAACGCCAGGTACGCATCGTTTGCACATGCTCTGAAAGGCAAGCACACTAGGGACACCACACAAGATAATACGCAAAACACACCCCAATAAATTTCGAGGGAGGTACTCAGGAAGACCTGACCTCAGAATCTGCCGCCATTGACGTGGAGAGTTAGAGCAGTGTGCACGAATTTGAAAAAGCCCCTATCTCCAAGAGAAGCATATCCCAAACCACAAGCAGGCCATCGTCTACCCAATCACACGAACTCAGCAAAAGGATGGAGGCTCTAGAAAAGCAAATCGCCCAATGTAAGAAAAAGTGGAGCTCCCACTAAAGAACAAAACAAAAATGTGCGAACAGGCCAACGCCTTACAAGCCACCTGCTTGGTTTTGCCGAGAAATTTCGAAGCACAAGGACAGTCAATCGCTGCACTAATCAACCTGATTACTCAGCAAGAGCAAACATTTGAGGAACGTGTCCTGAAGGCAATAAACCCTCTATTTACCAGGGGAACAAATAGCACGCCACCTTCAGCACCCCCACCCCAGTTACGATGAAAACACAGAAATAAGGATACTCGGATCCTACAGTGGAACGGCCGTGGTTTCAAAGGAAACCAGGCAGCATTCTTCCACTTGATTACTTGATTAAATCCTTACCCCACAGTCCGGACATAATCCTACTACAAGAAGCAGGCAAGAACCCACAAATTTCAGGCTACATGACCTATCAAAGATGCCACAACCTCGCAACTCTGGTCTGCAAACATATACCCGCCAACATTGAACATGACACAGATGCAAGCCTCACAATATCTGTGTCTACAAAGCAAGGCCCTCATCACGTTACCACTGTTTACAGTCCGCCAAAAGACAAGCTACAGGAAATAAAAGAACTCCTCAGGCTTGATGACTCACGGGCAGGATATGAACACCTTTTGGCAGGCGACTTCAATGCTCCGCACACAGCTTATGGCTACAGAAGCACGACCAAGGGCAGCAGATTGATTCGTCTGCTACACGAAGCAAAGAAAGATGAAGAACATGAATGCATCTCCATGTGTGCGCTTTGTGGCGGTCCGCATCCATCTGACGACAAAGAATTCAAGGTCTGACGTGAGGCAGACGCCGTGACGACACGGTACATAACGACTTCAGTGGATATACGAGATTGTAAAATCATGTTGGGAGGGACGCGAACCCAGACCTCATGATCTCCACACGACAGCTTGACATCCAATGGTCACACACTCAAGAATATTTTGGCAGCGACCACGCAATCATGAAAGTGATCATTCAAGCTACGCCAAAGCGTATAAATTGGAAGAAACAGCACATCACAGATTGGCAGAAATACACACTAGACAGACAAGGCTGCGGTCCACCTACTATAGACGCCTCGACTGAAGAAATAAAACATGCAGAGAAGTACACTAAAACATACTCGCAGACGGAGGACCAAAGAGCAGTGAATAAACAACTCTCGCATTGCTGGGAATCAATAAGGGCGCTGGGCAAACGCTGGAAAAAGAATAAGACCAACCGCAAACTTAGAAAGCTGAACGAGCACATACAAAACTATTCAGTGCAACTACGTCATGATCAGTGGATGGAAACGTGTGAACAGTTACAAGGCACACTTGGCAC
Source organism: Haemaphysalis longicornis (assembly GCA_013339765.2). NCBI lineage: Eukaryota > Metazoa > Arthropoda > Arachnida > Ixodida > Ixodidae > Haemaphysalis > Haemaphysalis longicornis. Next base: position 81,212,372 of record CM023453.1, read on the forward strand.
TGGAAAAACCTGGAGTATACTCAGAGCGATAATCAACCCGGACGCGACAAAAACCATTACGCAGCACAAGCTACAAGCACTCAATTAAGAACATGTACAGGATCCGCACAAGCGCATCAAATCCACGAGACACATACATCCAATCACCTAGAGAACCACAATACGCTGAGTATATGGGCGCCCCAAATGAAAGCATCGATAAAAAATTCGACATGACAGAGCTGAAACGCGCTCTCAGGGACTACAAACGAAACAAGGAACCAGGTCCAGGTGCCATAATGTCGGCGTATCTAAGGAACCTAGCGGACGAAGATTTGTTTGCACTTTTGAGAGAAATGAACAGTATGTGGGTGGACACCAACCCCTGGAGGAGCAATGGAAGATTGGGAAAATGATTTTTATACACAAGCCAGGGAAGGGCAATCCGACTTCAAAACCTACGACCGATCATGTTCACCTCCAACGCCGGCAAAATCATGGAACGTACGGCATTGTACCGCCTTCAAGATCATTTTGAAAAGAAAGGGGCAAGCGTTTCCACAGAGGATGCCCTACTTCAGATCTACAAAGATATCGATAAGGAATCTAACAATTCGCCACTCAAAGCTATACTAGCAATAGATCTGAAGCAAGCTTTCGACTACGTGATCATGATTCAATGTTAGAAGAACTCGCTGAGACTGACTGTGGGGCACATCTCTGTAATTATGTCAGGGACTTTTTACGAGACAAAGTACTCACGGTTGGGATTGGCGAGCACACATTAGAAGAATTTCCACACCCGCAGCGAGGAATCCCACAAGGTTCTGTACTATTTCCGACTTTAATTACCCTGGCTATGTTGAAGGTTCATATGGCCCTGGAATCGGTACCAGGCGCCCGTCATACCCTGTACGCGGACCACGTTACCGCGTGGGTCAACACAGGCAGTCCTGGGCACATGCAAGACCTGCTACAACAGGCTTTCGGCGCTACAGAAGCTACCGCTGTAAGGATAGGATTATACTGCACCGTGGATAAAACGGAGGTTCTGGCAGTACATAGTGAGTGATGTAAGCCTCCAGAACTTCGCTTACCATTTAATGGACAAACCACCGTGCCGGGAAAACGCATCAAAGTACTACGACTGCCCCTGCAGATTGACGGAGGACGATACGTGGCGGTTAATAACATTATCAGACATGAAGAACAGATTCTGCACATGTTTCGGGGAATTTGTAACAAAAACAGAGGACTCCTAGGAGACGACCTCCTGCGTCTGAGAGATGCACTCATCGCACCCAAAATCAAATATCAAATACGGTACGTCAATATCAATAGGACTGATAAGAACAAACTTAACAAGGTTTTTCGGACGGCCACGAAGATCACCCTCGACATTCCTTTGTATGCCAGCAAAAAGCTGCTACTCGACACAGGAACCATCAGTACGCTCCAAGAACTATTGGCAGTCCACAGGCATAACCAACTGGATCGACTGCGAAAATCACCGCAAGGCCAGGACATTCTACGCGCTGAGGGCTACAACCACTTACAAAAAACTACTGGAGAACTGGCTATATTGCCACCAGAACTGTTGAAACTCATTCAAACAGCACCCATCCCGACAAATATGCACAAGGAATGCAACCCAGCAAGTAGACTCTTCCGGTCCAAATTTTATGCCAAGAAACCACCAGAGACGCACATCAGGTCCATGTTTACGCCGATGCGGAAGTGCAAAGATATAGCTACGGCATAGCATTGACGAGCAGTTGAAACCAGGAAGGAACAAACCAGGGCAGTGGCTTTTCCGTCGAAGACGTCGAGGCCACTGCAATAGCTTGGGCAGCCGCCAGCACTGCAACACAAAACACTCTTACTAACATATACACTGACAGCAAGAAAGTGTGCACCCTTTTGACACAAGGCTTCATTCCGAAACCGGCTTTGGCGAGCTTAAGCACCTTAAAGGCCCAATTAGGGTACACTGGGTACGGGGACACACAGGTCTGGCAGGAAACGAAAGAGAAAACCTCTTCGCCCGCGAAGCGCATCTCCGGGCACCTGCAAACTGTGGCCAAACGCAAAAGCCCGTGACCCCGCATAAAATACAACTTAAAGAATATGCAGACACCGAACCCAAATTCACTTGTCCGCACAAGACATTGTGCAGGCAACATCAGACCACCATAAGGCTGACGGAAACGCAAATACTACTCAAACCCGACAAAGTATACATGTACAAAGGCTGTACAAACACTTCCCCACCAGTGTGTGATAAATGCCATGTACCGATCAATCAAGATCTCATGTTATGGCAATGTCCCAAGGTAGACAGACGCGGCATCCGTAGGGAGTGGCTGACTCAACCGGCCACGCTAGAGGAGGCCTTAGCCTAAAGGGCAAATAATTTTAACTTTCTCTCTCTCTCCCCGCCGCAATGGCCTCGTAGTAGTGCAAGTTGCGCGTGCAACCACGGAGCCACGGAAGATAATCCTTCCACAGCTGTATCAGGGCCCTCGTTTTCTCCGCACGCCATATGATCCTCCTCTTCGCCTCAGCTTGCTCATTGCCACGCGTGACCACACCGACTTCCGCCATTTCGCTTTAGCACTGTGGCCGCGTTGACTGCGGTTAGCACGAGATCCGAGGCCGAACTGAAGTTGCCAAGCTCAGTTTGCGTTAGCCATGGTACGCGGGACAACCGTAGTTTCGTCTGTCGTTCAGCGTCGTAGCAAACTGCGGTTTTGTCTAGCCGCGGTTTTCTTAACCATGGTTAACTGTGCCCGTGTAACTAGGGTATATTAAGCTGATGGATGAGCACTTCGCAGATGTAAATGTTCGATACAAGTGAACGTTTAAAGCTATTAGTTTTTGGTTTCTGAATCCGTAATGTAGGATGTCTTACTCTTACGAGTACAACCCGAAAACACACTACCTAACCTTGGTCAGGAGAACGCTTCCCAGAAGTTCTCGTCTTATGGTAAATGCACTGCTGGTGTGAGCACTGCTCCTCAACCCCGAGTTCAGTGTTTAAAAACAGAGCATGTTGAAAATAGAAAATGCGGCAATTGTACGACAATTAACAGACTCAAATGATTTGAACAGCTCATGAGAACAAATGTAGACAAGATTTACATATACCTAAATGGAGCCCAAGTTAGCCTGATAGCTCCAACGCTAAAGCGTGACAATTGAGCATTCTCCAGCTTCCTCTTTTGTATTGTATAAGGGTGCTACTTGAACTTGTGTTTTGAAGCAATAGCCACTGGAGTGTGTTACGGCGAGTTAGTACAATTTCTAGCGTACAATGACAAGATACCAGAAGAAGCACGGCCCGGATTACTCTGCCTTTTCTGCTGCAAGTTAAGGATACACATCTCGGGACGTGAGGTAAAACTCTTGTGTTTAAATGTGCGTATTTTGGATGACGTGCAATTTTACATCAGGGCTGTTTTCCTCGGTTTCCACAAGCAGCGTTTGCACGCAAATCTGAGTGGACCGGATGATTTCGTGGTTTAGAACTATAGCGCTACTGTTTTTTGTTTCATTTAAGGGTTGCTGGTAGGCGTTTGAGTAGATGTTTTTACTGTCTAGCTGGAACGGTTCCAGGCCAACATCACCGCCGGCGTGTTTTCAGTTTGAGCACGCCTACATCACCAGTAGCCCTCTTACAGTGAAGGTACCTATTAACATTATGTCTGGCAACACAGCGCAGTAGACAAGAATGATAAGCGAGCGTAGCTAAACCTTGCGGTGCCGATTCAAATCTCCGGAATTGTAAAAATTATCCACACGTTCGGCGTATAGACAAAATTCCTAAATGAATAAAACCCCCCACATGGGGCATCTGCTAAAGTAGATATTTGCGTGTACTTTGTGACGCCACGGACTCGGAACACCCAAGCTTAGCCGTGCGTGGCAGCACCGTGACCGCGGAAAAGAGAGTCCTGGTGGTTGCGCCGGCGCCGAGCGCTTGGACCTTTAAGGCTCCTTGGCGAAGGCAACACACCACTTTGGCCCCCACTTCTCGTATACGGCACCTCCGGTCTGACCCGCCCGGGGGGAATCGGAAGTCCCCTCTTCCTGTCCTGCCCTTCACACCTTTCTCTTTCTTGCCGTCTGTCTAACCACTTTCCTGTCACCTCGTTCCTTCTCAGCTTACTTTTTTTCCTGGCGGCGACCCTGAGTTCAGCCATATTAGGTTATAGTCGCGGTGTACAGCTGGCGTGGGTAGGAATTGCTCGCGAGTTCCTGTCCCGCCCCCTTGTTCAGCTCCATGGTGGGCGGCTGGCATCATGGCCGAAAAGATTTTTCATTTTGTGGCTTCTTTTTTTTCGCGCATCTGATCCCTCTCGTAAAAGAGGGGGCACCGACGCAACCTCCAAGTTTTTCGCCAAGAACGTTACCAATTTCCGACGCTTCCACGTTGTACACAGCAACGACGAAGACAACACTACCGGACTTGCATCGTCATTTGTACTCGCAAAAACCCTAACTGCCACCATTGGCGAAGGCTATAACAATAAGGAGCTGGCAAACGGAGACCTCCTTTTCGAAGTACTTTACAAACATCAGCTCACCAGGCTCTCAAAGCTAAAGTCTTTCGGAGAAGTCCCTGTAACTGTCAGCGAGCACCGATCAATAAATACAGTCTGGGGAGTCATCTCATATGGCGACATAAAGTATGTGTCCGAGGAGGAGCTTCTAGGAGGTGTGAAAGTACAAAATGACACAAATGTCTATCGTATGAAAATCAAAAGAGAAAAAAAAAATCCAGAACAAGGCACATCATCTTCACCTTTGCTTCAAGCATCCTTCCAGAATCTGTGGAGGTAGGCTATACAAAGATGAAACTTAGATCCTACATACCCAACCTACGCCGATGCTACAAATGCCCACGCTACGGCCACGGCTCACTGAGCTGCCGAAGCCTACCGATTTGCGGGAAATGTGCCTCCCACGAACATCCTCGTGAAAACTGTGAAGCCCAAACATACTTTTGTGTGAACTGTGAGGGTAATCACGCAGCGTACTCACGTCTTTGCCCTAAATGAAAAATAAAAACAGATAATCGCACTCAAAGTGACAGAGAACCTGACGTTCCGCGAAGCACGGAGGCGACTTTCACCGGTGCATACGCGATCATACTTTGTTGTGGTGCAACAGTTCGCGGTATCACAGTGTTCTTCGGCGCCTGCTGAAGCCACACAGAGTGACGCTGAAGCAAGGCTCCCGCGCCCTCGGTGGAAGCATCTAGTGCTGCTCCACCACCACAAATGCGGGCTGCACGGACCCCCGGTTCGGCAGTCCCCAAGGCCTCACCCTAAACGACGAGGTCGAACTCTTCAACACCCGTGCGCCCTGCACGAACCTCCAGCGTCTCTGAAGAGACAATGGACACAACTGAGGGAGGTTCTTGGGCGTCTACTTCGGAGGTGTAACGGCACTCCCTAGCAAATGGAAAGAAAAGTAAAAACCGTATCACGGGACCAAAAACCTAGATTTCACTCAATAACAAAAAGCTAACAATGCATTCATTATCCACTGGAACTGCAGTGGACTGTTAAATAATATAAGTGACGTCAGAGACATCTTTTCCACCCACTCACCTGTGGCCTTTTGTGTTCAGGAAAGAAACTTGGGCCCTAAACAAAGGAATTTACGAAAGGATACCAGGTCTTCCGCTGCGACAGAGAGCTCTCTGGAGGTGTTGCAATTATTGTCCAAAATGCGTAGCAGCTCGAGAAGACAAACGGAGAAGTAGGCTAGAAGCATTGGCTGTCACGCTGCTTGCATTTAAATCAATCACAGTAGGCCTTGTGTACATTGAACCCCACCTCACAGTAACAATGCATGATTTTGATGATTTAGTAAACCAACTACCAGAGCTATTCTTAAGAGTAGGCGATTTTATAGCCCACAATTCTTTTTTGGGGAGTGAAAAAACTGACGTAAGAGGGCAGACTTTACAAGATTTTATCTCGTCAAATAGTGTTTGTCTACTGAATACCGGCATAATTTAGGTTTACGTCCCTCATCTGGTTCATATAGGACATCACCCATTAGCAGTCTTTATGTTAAAACCAATGAAACACCACTTACATACAGGAGAACCATGCTGACAAGCTCACACTACTGAAGCATCTGTGCTGTCCCCTAGTTACAAAATGCCCGACTAGGACACTGTTTAATAACAAGCCCCAAACTATTAAACCATTGCTCCTTCGGTTTGAAGAGAAATGCCAAGAACGTAGTAGGCTGGACACATTATCTGGGACTGCCCAAAGAACAGAAAAACTACCACCTTGGTATACATTCCCAGCTGTGTACGATTTTACAGTGACACTCAAAAAAAACACCGCGCGAGCAGATATTACAGGAGTTTTTGGCACTAAGCGAAAAATACAAAGGCTACACCTCATTTTTCACAGACGGTTCCAAAACATCATGCTATGCTGGTAGTGCAATAATACAAGGTAAGTGAGACAAGGTGATCAGGCTACCTCAGTGCGTCTCGGTTTTCACAGCGGAGTTTTATGCCATTGCTGTGGCTGCAGAAAGGGAAGGAAAGCATTCCGAAAAGTATTATCTACACAGGCTCGCTCAGCACGATCACAGCCCTACATTGCAAAAATGCAGCTAAACCCATATTAGGAGAAATATTACTCAACTTAGTGACAGAAAATGCACAGGGACAGGAAATAAGGTTGTGCTTGTTTCCTCGCCATGTTGGGATTAATGGAAATGAGAAAGCCGATGCATCTGCTGCACACACTGGTAGCAAAACAGTAAAACAAGTTCATATTCCTCATAGCGACTGTATGAAATTTACACGGAGTAAACTGAGAGAAACATGGCAGTCTCCAGGGGACAACAAAAGAAACAACAAACTTCACATAGTTAAACCCACTATAGCAGAGCGGGAATCAAGCAAACATGAAGAACGCCATACAGAAGTTATGTTCTGTCGTCTCCGCATTGGACATGCACACCTGATACACAACTTCCTTCTTATGAAAGAAGATAAACCGAGAAGTGAGGAATGCGACCAAGAGATAGCAGTAAAGCACATGTTCCTCTCATGTACAAACTTTGAGGCCCTGAGAGAAAAGCATTTTGTGCTGTTCTATGACGAACACATTCCATTTAACCCCAGCCTGCTTTTAGGACAAAATGCTCTTGTTAAAATTTCCTGTGTTTTTAGTTTTATAAAAGGAGCAGGGATTTAAAGAAGCTGTAACTTGCTGTAACAATCAGTTGTTATTAAGAAAATACACAAAACCTTCTGTTTGGCGCATGTAGCCTAAGTTGCTTATGTGCCATAAAACACAACACAACACATAAATGAATAAAAAGGCCCTAGAGCCTGCATATGTCGCTATAGGACGGTCTATTTTGCTCCTGAAAAATGACTTCCCAGCCAAGCATTGGTTTTAGAGGTAAATCTGGCTTTAAGATATTTATTTATTTTATTTACAAGATACTGCAGGCATAAAGCCCAAGCAGGAGTGGTACATGCACTAAAGAGAAAAAAAGAATAAAAGAGGCAATCAAGCCTAACATCACACACATACAACAATGAATTAAGGGGGATTACATCAATTACAATTTTTAACGACAAAAAATAGGGGGGAGAGGAAAATGGCACCGAAAGAAAGCATTGCAACAACACAATAAAACAGGGTTGAAGATAACTGCAAATCATTTTCACATTACCAGGAAAACATGCGCGTCAATAGAATCTGGCGACAGAACGACAGTAAGCTGTAACGTGTTCCACTGACAGATCGTGCATGGAAACCACGAAAATTTGAAAAAATTAGTTTTGTCGAAATATGGAGTTAAGGCAAGGGCATGTAAATGACGAACGCGCCGTGTTCCCAGGAGATTGATGGAGGGGCTGGAATCAAGTGAGAGCTTCCGGTTAACCAATTGATAAAGTAATTTTAGCCGAAATGATTTACGTCGGGATTCTAATGTTGGAATACCATGTCTTTCCATCAAAGCAGAAACGGAGTCTCTTCGCCCGTACGTACCATAAATAAAGCGGAGGGCTCTTATTTGAATTCTCTCGAGTCAATCGATATTGGTTTTCGTGTGTCGATCCCAATTAACGCAAGAATATTCAAGTTTCGGTCTAATGATTGAAGTATAAGCTAAGTTTTAACTTGAGAGGGAGCGTCCTTGAGTGTGTCGTAATAAACAAAGTTTACGGAAAGCGGCAGCGCATATGTTAGTAATGTAGGAGTTCCAAATTAAGGTACTGGTTTATATTACGCCGAGATATTTGTGTTCATCTACTTGCTTTAGTGGTTCCCCACAAATGCAATAAGAAAATTCCAGGGGGTATTTATTTCCAGTCATTCGGAGGTATACTGTTTTGTCATGGTTTAGTTGCATGTTAGAAGTTTTGCTATACGAAGCAACGTTTTATAACACCGAGTTTAACGGAAGTTGATCCTCGATGCTATTAATTTCATAATAAAGGATGCAGTCATCTGCAAATAGACGTATTTGGACCGGAATATTTATAACATTAACAATGTTATAACACAAAATAAGAAAAAGTAAAGGCGAACTTTTGTGTATGTAAAGGCGTACTTCTGTGGTACGGCAGAAGTAACCGGGAGAGCGTCAGAAGTGCTTCCATTATTGTCGACGAACTGTCTACGGTTAGCTAAATAGGAAGTCACCCAAGAGACTATAAACGGTGGACGTCCGATTTGAAGCAATTTCTCGGTTAATTTTTCGTGTGGAACGCGATCAAATGCCTTACTGAAATCTAAGTGAATAAGGTCAACCTGTCCTCCCTTATCAAGAATTGAAGAAGCGTGGTGAACAACTGTAAGAAATTGAGTAATGGTCGTGAATCCCTGGCGAAACCCGTGCTGAAATAGAAAGAGGATTTGATGGGTATCTCAAAATTCCGTTATGAACGTAGCAACGACGTGCTCAAGTAACTTACAGGCAGAAGATAACATAGATATGGGTATGATAGTGGGTCGCCTTTTTGGGGAATAGGTACGATATGGACTATCTTAAAATCAGAAGGTAGCGTGGCCGAATGAATAGAATTAAGATTCAAAAATAGGGACAAGGAATTTCGTCACAGTTTCAGCATAACGCCGACGAAATGCGTTCGGTATGCAATCGGGCCCTGGCGTAAATTTGGTTTTCATCGGAGTAACATATTTAAGACACCATTGTGCGAAACTATATTAACAGCAGGGTAGGAAGCTACCGTGTTACTGTCTTTTAACTGAGACTGCGAAAATACACTATGGAAATACAAATTAAAGTGATTCGGCATGACTCGAGGATTGGTCAATTT